>JAACJN010000329.1:0-46815 GCA_013368555.1 Collybiopsis confluens
GAGACAGAGGCTAGCTGAGCATAACTGGCAGTTGCGATGGTAAAAATGGCGAGAAGAGCTGAAGGGCGAATTACGAGTCCGGAACGAAGTGAAGGATTCGTCTTTATGCAGAGATTATGAAGGGAGGGTACTTTTCTCTTGGCATGCCCGATATAGTAGAACTTCGACTTCTTTATCTAAAAGCAGTAAAATCTCCTACTTTGGCATAGTTTGAATCCCAGTTCACATACGAGATCCAGAAGCTCAAATGCTTTCTCACGTAAATAACCCTTTGAAAAAAAAGAAAGCGGCCAGCTGCCTATCCTTCCCTCCCCATGGGCCCTCACTCATCTACCCAGCAATCCAACGATGTCCCGTTGGACTTATGGGCGCGGCTTTTGCAAGTATCAATATTCAGCCAATGAATCACCGGTTTGCCTCAAATGGTCCAATAATAGCTGTGCTTACGACGCTCTTTTTCTGATTCTGCGGCAAATCTGGTTAGACATCCGCCTCACTTTGCATCAGTATCCTATGCTATCCGCAATCATTAAAGGCTTTCAATTGAATTTGCTTGGTGAAATATCATTGGAACAAGTCCGGGATGCATTTCGGATAGCTGCAGTATCACACGGGTTTAGATGGGGCTCGTTCACAAACGGAGTCGACTTAACTGTCTTACTTTTGAGACTCCAGCACCCCTGTATTCAGACCATTCTGCGATGTCCATTGGGCCACGAACAACGCAGGAATGTTCCTCATCCGCAATCTTCTCATTTTGGTCCACCCGGGATGCAATCGGACATCCAACCTCTCTCGACTGCAACCTGGGTCAATCATATTCCGAGATCATCATTCAATTTGTGTGAATTGTGCGACCAACGTCGGTACAGAGAGTACAGTTTACTGTATCCACCTCCCATACTATCATTTAACGTTGAAGGTCTGCAAAGCTTCAACATAGACTGTCACTTCGACATTGACAATGGTTCTCATCCTATTCATTATACCCTAAAGGGCGTGTCTTATTTCAGCAGCGCCTACGGTCATTTCATATCAAGATTTGTGGATGCTACTGGGCCGTCTTCGCACACGATGGCTTGCAAAATTCAGGAATTCCTGTAAGGGAATCTGATTCATTCCTAGATTTCAATTTCCGATCTGCGCTACATGGATATTCACCTTCGGTTCTGCTCTATATGATGCAGACCGCTGATTGAGGAGTTTCGGTGGTGGGAGTGAGAATGACATAGTAATTTTTGTAGTTTTATTTATACTGAATAATAACCATACATAAAAACGAAGCCAATGACTAAGGACTATCCGGACTCGTCCTGCCACGCGCGAAGCGCGCTGGCCCACCTTCTCACGTCATGGTTGGGGTAGTTCTTCAAAAGATGACTCCTGTTGGATCCACTAAGTATTCAAATTAAATCGTTGTCTCTTTATACCTTTGGCACTTTCTCTTCCATATATAGATTTTCTCTTTAAATCACAAATCACAATTCATTGAACCACGCTCTTGGCAGTGTTCCGAGAAGTCTGTCTGTCCAGCACTTCGAAGACTTCTGTAAATTCAATTGCATCTTAACGGTCTACCTACTACCACGTAGTACTTACCCGCGTACCCGCATCCAAAACAAGAATGGAGGTACATCAGGTAGCAAGTCACTCACCCCGTTTCGATGTTCTTGAGTCGTGTTAAATCCGTGGGAAGCGGTTTTTAGTGCCACAGTGGAAATGTCAGGTTCCAACAGAACTAGTGCAACCATAAAGGTCGGATCCATTGGTACTGTAATGGGGCTCCAATATTTCCCAGAATCTAGTAGTAATTGGAATTTTGTAGCAAAATGCATTCCAGAGATGGCTATTATGTTTTGACCTCTCGTTTCTTCAAATAGGACAAAGGGGCGCAGGTTGAGCATGAGCCGACTGATCAAGATATCTGGCAAGCTATATATCCTTCATTCTTTAGGCCTAGGATCAGAATACATGATTTAGTATACTTATGAAATTCGCCCACGGACGTGACGTTGAAAAATGTAACGATTATGGTCAAAAAATGTTTCTGCCTGCGGATTAAGTCAAGGGTAGAGACTGCAGCGTAAATAAGTTGTTTATGTAGTCAGCTTGGAGCGATCGAACCTGAAAATTGACTCGGGTTTTTATTTTTCACTTACTGAAATGAGATTCCCAATTAGAGTAATAGCTCCGATGACTGTCATGGTCTTGCAGAGTCAACAGTCTATTGAGAACAACAGCTACAAAAAGTGAAGAACAATTGAATAGAATCCATAAGTCTGAAGTGGATTGAAAGTCCGCACCATCCATAATTCAGCACTTGTGAGATGGCCATTCGACCTGGGCACTGGCCGGGGGGGTTAGGAGGACAAGTCATTATTGATGTGTGTGCGTCGTATTCATTGTATCTAATCGGCAAAAAAAAAAAAAAGTCGATGGAAATGGAGAGCGGGATAGAAGATGGGAACAAAGTTGAAAAGACGCATCATCGTAGTAAGATGTAAAAAATTAAAATGGAAAACGGTGATCCGCGACTCCTGGAAACAGTCTGAGATAAGTTATATACGAACGAGGTAGAATCCTTCACGACTGAAGTCGAAAAGATTACGTTCCAGGGCACCCTGAGCTTCAAACGCGAAGTAGGGGTACACAGAGTTAGTGCTGTGTACGTACCCTACACGAACTGGAAAATACCCTTCACACAAATTTTCAACGTCAAATTCTCTGCCATAACTGGATAGCTCCATTCCTATCATGAGTATTCTTCTGGGGCCCAATACCCTCGGCATATCGGGGGCCCGGGGCGTGTAAACATCTCCTTCCCTTTCTTTTATGGTATATGCAGTAGTGGCAGACAGGCGGGAGTTCCGTAGGTGGCTCCCCTTTCGAAGATGAAAATTTTAGGAAAAATCAGCTCGGACTCGGGAGGTTATTATGAGGAGAGAACCAAAGCTTTGAGCGAGAATGCCGTATGAAGCGTCACCAGTTTTCCACGTCAATACATCTTATGGATAGAGCTGGACTGGACTAGCCTAGTAGTAAGCGCAGGAGCCCAGAAAGAGGCAAAGAGTTTGAGAATAAGAATCCGGAGATCAAGGATGAGCGGATGAACCAAGCCTTCAAAAATGGATCATTTCTCGGACCTCCGGAAGATGTCTGGCTACGATGGTATCGTGCGGGACACAATAATCAGAATCTGCGATAAATTAATAAATGAAACAAGCTTGACAGTCCTGATAGAAGGCCTCGCTTCGAGGTAACTCACCTTACTTGAGTGTAGGGAGCTCAAATAAAGGGAGTGAAAAGAGAGAGAGAGAGCGAGAGCGACGTACACTTTGTATGTCTCTCGGTAAATTGACATTTGCAGAATTTGCGTTTTTACGATATGTATCTTTTCGACACCGACAGGCATCACGAAATGCGCCCCCAGCCCAGGTAGCCCCATATAAGCCTGTTAGCGACCGTACTCAACTACTGAGATATAGCAGCCAGGGCCCTCAGTAAAACGTCAAGTCAGGTGTCACAGAGAAATCAAGACTAGTGAGGATAGATTGCAGAGAAGAGTACAGGAGAATAAACGAGATCGAAGCTGGGGAAAACTACTGGTAAGACAGTCCACTATTTATACTGTTGAGCTGTGGCTGCGCCTAAGCCCTTGACCCTATATATCGCATAAGTATCGCATCGTTGTACATGTGTAAGGTAGTCGTCGTGTCGATGGTAAGTAATAAGCGATCTATAATCCCTATGACTAAGCGATGTAATATGGATGACGTACGACAGATAAATGGAGATCCTATCATAGATAAGTAAGGAGATTAGCGTAATCAAGGCATGAGGTGAACACTCAAATACTATCATCGTATACGACCTCGTGACTTATCGCGTATAAGGAAAAGGAAAATAAAAGAAAAAGGAAATCAATAGATATAAAAAGGTTGTTTCGTGACATTACCCTCTCCTTAAGGCACGAACTCCGTTTCGTGCAAACCTTGCTGCAACGTTCTCTGTGGGGAGATGATCTGCGACAGGTTCGGTGCTCGGTTGGGGAATTGGACGGAATAGATGGGATGGAAAAAGGGATATGGGAAACTCGATTTTTCGAAGAGATGGTGCCTTTGGTTTGTTGGGGAATTTTTCATGGAACTTCCGTACTGCTTCTTTGGCGTTGGCGAGGTTGGAGGATGGTTCCCAGGTCATTTCGTGTGCGCCGTACCCCTTCCATTTGACTTTATAGAAGAACTTCTTACTCCTGCCCTTGCCGTTTCTTGAGTCAACTACTTCGTCTACTTCCCATTCCGGTTCTTTTCCTTCTACTACGTCAGGGGGTGGTCGAGTATTTCGTGGTTGGGATGGGAATTCTGGAGGGTGGTACGGAGAGAGGAGGACTTCGTTGAAGACATTGTGAATATGTTTCCAGGTGCTGGGGATGGCAATTTTGTATGATGCGGCTCCGATTTTCTTTATGACTTTGAAGGGACCAAAGCGTTTATCGTCCATCTTCTTCGACGGTCTGTCGGTGGTAACGTTTGTGGCCTCAAGCCAGACTAGATTTCCTTCCTTGTATTCTATGGGTTTTTGTCTGCCTTTGTCGTAGTGTCTCTTCATGTCCTCCGCCGCTTTTTTCAGGGCTGCACCTATTTCTTCCCGTATTTTCCCCATCTGGTCTGCAAAGGCTTGTGCGGTTGGGTTATTCGAGGGTAGTTTTGGGGCTGTTCCTTTGTATGGGTGTCGACCATTGTCGGCATAGAAAGGGGAGACATGGGTGGCAGAGTGGACTCGATCATTGTATACAAATTCCATTAGCGGTAGCCACTCGTTCCAATCAGTTTGGTGATAGTTAACAAATAGTCATAGGTAATGTTCTATCTCCTGGTTACTGCGTTCTGATTGACCGTTTGTCTGAGGATGATATGCCGTTGTATAATTGGACTCAATACCCAATAGGCGGTAGAGTTCCTTCATAAAGCGGGAATGATATTGGGGACCTCGATCGTGGATGATTTTTCTGGGGAGTCCATGTAGAGGGAAGATCTTGTCTCGATATATCTTTGCCATCCCTTCTGAGGTTAAGCTCATGTGTGTGGGTGTAAGCCGTAAACGCTTGGTGAATTTATCCGTAACCACTGATATGGCGTTATATCCTCCGGATTGGGGTAATTCTCCAATCAAGTCCGTTCCAATAACTTCCCATGGTTCGCTTGGTACACTGTGTGGGTGGAGATAGCCTGTTGGTGGTGTTCGATGTGATTTAGTGGCTTGGCATCTCTCGCATCCTCGTACGTATCTGGCTATATCTCGATTCAGACTTGGCCACCAGTAGGTTCGTGTGATGAGTTCCCATGTTTTGTACTGTCCTGGGTGTCCAGCGAGAATGGTATCATGGTGGATTTTTATGATTCGTCCCCGAAGGTTCTGGTTTTTTGGAACGTAAATCCGATTTTTCCAATATAGAACGTCATCTTTAGAAACCCATTCCTCGCTTTTTGCCTTTGCCATTTCTAGAACTGACAATTCCTGTTCCTGTTTGTGTTCCCGAACCTCTTTCAGTAACTCATCCTCCGGATTGCCTAACTCTAGTGCTCGTGTAAACAGTTCCGGTTTCAGCATGACGATGTCTTTGTTGTCATTCACCCCTGTCTCAAGACCTGTCATCCGTGACAGGGCATCAGCTTTGCCCATTGATTTTCCGGGTTTATGATGTAGGTTAAATGAGTATTCGGCAAGCTCCGTGACCCATCGAGCCTGTCTCCGGTTGAGTTTCTGGGGTTTTCTGAAGTATTGGAGATTCTGGTGGTCTGTCCATATCTCTACCGACTCGTTTGCCCCCAGGAGGTATTGTCGCCATTCGTCAAGTGAATCCATAATCGCCATCATTTCTTTGTCATAGATCTCGTAATTTCGTTCTACTTCGTTAAGTGATCTAGATCTGAAGGCGACTGGGAACCATTTTCCATTGACTTTCTGGGATAGGACACCGCCGTTTGCAAAATCAGAGGAGTCCGCTTCTACACGAAACTGTCCTTCATCTCGTGGAATGAGGAGTGTTACGTCTTCGGTTATAAGACCCTTCAGTTTATCGAACGCCATTTGTTCTGTTATGTCCCATGACCATTCGGTGTTCCCCGTTAGGCGACTGAGTGGTCTGGCTACACCACTGAATCCTTTGATGAAACGTCGGAAGAAGTTGCAAAATCCCAGAAACGCTTGAACATCACGTTTCTTTCGGGGCGTTGGCCAGTCCGCCACGGCTTCTACTTTCTTTGGATCCATTTTTATAGTGCCATTTCCCACAATTACTCCCAGATAGTCGACATAGGGTGATTCGAACGTGCATTTCTCGGGTTTTAAGTATAGGCCGTTTTCTTTTAGTATCTGTAGCACTTGTCGTACAATGTTCCTGTGCTCGTCCACTGTGTCGGTGAATACTAGAATATCGTCCATGTACACGATCACATGCCCTGCGTCAATCTGTCGCTTGAGAATATGGTTCATGAAGGCCTGGAAGGTTGCTGGTGAATTTGTGAGTCCGAAGAACATGACTGTTGGCTCAAAGAGTCCTCTGTTTGTACGGAAGGCTGCTTTCCACTCGTCTCCTTCTTTAATCCGGATATTATTATATCCCCATCGGATGTCCATTTTGGAAAATATTTTGGCACCTTTGAGTTTATCAACAAGTTCCTGGATCAAGGGTAGCGGATACCGATTTTTGACTGTCATTTCATTGAGCTTTCGATAGTCCTGGACTGGGCGAAGGGTGCCATCTTTTTTCTTTACGAAAAAGAAGGGTGAAGCCATTGGTGACATAGATGATCTGATTCTTCCAGAACGAAGGTTTTCCTCTAGGAACTCGTCTAAAGCTTTCTGTTCCTTTGGATTAAGAGGGTACACTTTGCAGTCAACCGGTTTGGAGTCTGGGGTCAATTCTATGGCATGGTCCCACGGGCGTCGCTCTGGTAGTTCATCGAAACCTTCTTTATTGAAGACGTCTGGGAATTCTCGAACGTATTGTTCGGTAATATTTCCGGATGATACAGCTCTAATGTGACTAGCGTTGTGTACATATCCTTCCCAGTCAAATATGAAGACCCGATCGCCTATCTCCAGGTGACCTATTCTTTGTTCCTCAGGTTGAGTCCACCAGGGGTGATGTCCGCACTTGTCAGGGCAACGATCAAATGTGAGGAGTGCTTCTGGCCAATCGATGGAGGGATTGTGAAAACGGAGCCAGTCTATCCCTAAGAATATGTCCATTTTTCCCAGGTTGGTTACGGCTAGCTCAATACGTTCGGCATGGTCACCAATTGTCATTCTTACTTCGACAAAGCCTTCGATTGATCCGTCAGCGTTCAATGAACCATCAGCGTTGTATACTGGCATTTTAATAGGGAGCGATTTTATGGAAAGGTTATTCTTTATTACGAATTCCTTATTGATGCATGATCCTGTCGCTCCACTATCTAGTAGTGCGTTTGCCATTATTGCCGTTCCGCTTTCCAGATTTTCAATCGATGCCTGAAGCTTCAGATCCTGCCCTTTGGTTCCTCGAACGAATCTTTTGTTGCTTTTCAAGCTTTTGACAGCTTGTACGGCATCAATGTGATTCAGTTGTCGGATTGCTAGGACTGTTTCCTCCGTGGCTTCCCTTTCGCGTTTTTCTGGCATCCATGCTCTCAGATGGCCTACTGCTCTGCTCATATTGGCTTCTTTTAGAACCTGATTGACCCATTCAGGGGTCCATGGCTTATGTCGGGTAACAGGGTTTTCTTTCGGTTTGGATGTTAATTTAGTGGATTGCTTCGTATCTATCGTGTGTATGATACTGCTATCTTTGTAAATATTCGAACTTGTATCCATGACCGAAACGTCCTCCACAGAACCTGTGTCTACTGCGGAGGGAGTACAAAACCCAATTCCATAGCAAGCGCTGCTCGCTCTTCTTTTCCCAGGTCCATGAACGCTTGTCTGACCGTCGTTGTTTTACTTGGTGCCCCTCGATCATTCGACTCCGGATCTGCCATCACGGTTTGCCGTACTGTGAACTTTTTGGGTTGTGGGCAATCCCGTATCATGTGTCCTCGTTGTCCACAGTTAAAGCAGCGTCTTTCTGCTTTGGCTTTACTCAGATCCATCGGACGCCCTGCTCCTCCAAAAGTCATGCCGGTACCATCCTTGCGATCCCCCTGGGTCGCGGTGGTTGGACTCGGTTTCGAACTATTGGGTCTAGGGGTATCTCGATTGGCCCAGGAGTTCCATCCTCGTGGTCCCCTCTTCTGTTCTTGGCGTCTACGCCACATTTCATCGATCGAGATAATGGTCTCCTTGTATTCGGCATAGTTCTCTATCCGATCTTTACGTGACCCGTAAATCTGATCGATCGTTCTGGGGTTGACCGCTTTTTCGATCATCCTGATGATGAAGGGGCTGTCTTTTTGATAGCCGGCTTCTGTGATTAGGGATTCAAACTTCTTAAAGAAGTCGTCCGCAGTATCCGATCCCTGTTGGATCGCCTCGAGTTTTTCTTGTGCCATGAGGACTCGGCCTCGGTCTAAGAAGGCATCATTGAGGGCCTGTTTGAACAGCGCCCAAGTTACGTTCCATTCTTCGAGTAATTCATCGAAGTGGTTATCGTAATAGTTCTGGACCCAGTCCTGAACGTTCATTCCTCGCATGTACGATAGAGCAATATCAATTTTTTCTCCATCGGTGCGTATTCCGTTGCGAGGGTCTCGGAGGTACGCAAAGAGTTGGCGTTGCCACTCCTTGAACTGTCGTTTGTTCCCATTGAACTCGGATGGTTCCTTTATGAGTGACTTTGTGCCCGTAGATCGGCGGGGGGTGTTATCAGGGGTGTCAGCCATGATATCGTCTGGGATAGAGAGAGTCGGTTGGCTAGGCATGGCGGGTTCAGGGATGTATGGAATGGGAGGAGATTCTGCGGGAGAGTGGGAGGGGGGAGTGAGTGATTGGGGAGGTGTTTGGGGATTGGAGATGGGTCGGTAGAGTTTATTGTCGTACTTGTCGTCAAGGCTGTTTTCGTATCGATGCTGACAAGGTTGGTGGGTGCACTGTTGCCAGCGTCCGTCAGGATCGTACCAGTTTACGTCAAGATTGGTTTCGGTATTAACTGCGTGGATTTCGCCTTGGCAGGCAGAGATGATGGGTGAGGAAGGTCGAGTGCGGATGGGGGAGAATACGGTGGCTACGCGCTCTACGAGCTGTTCAAAAAGTCCTTGGTCTTGTGGATCCGTAATGGCGGCTATCCACTCTCTTTTGCTGAGTAAAACGAGCTGGCCCTAACTCGGAATGGCCCAACGTTCCTCGTCGCGGTGACCCTTCTCCGAAGATTAGGTATAAATCACTGCTTTTCAGCTACCACTGCACGGCGTGTCGGTCTCAACGTTACGCGCCCTTTTTAAGCAGTTAGGGAAACACAGAGGTTTAACCCAGTGGTGCAATTACTCGGATCGAGAGGAGATAGTTGTCGAAAAAGGAAAAGGAAAAATAAAGTCCAAGCAAGCACCGTCCTTCCCTCAAGGCCGGTGTAGAGAAAATGTAGGTAGATAAGGTTAGAGACTTACGTAGTACCTAGTACGGGTAGAACGTATGGGATGTGTATGGGGGGTAGGGAAATAGAGCTTCTGGTTGTGACAGGTGACGAGGAGATAGCTTCGATCTTCTGTTAGCGACCGTACTCAACTACTGAGATATAGCAGCCAGGGCCCTCAGTAAAACGTCAAGTCAGGTGTCACAGAGAAATCAAGACTAGTGAGGATAGATTGCAGAGAAGAGTACAGGAGAATAAACGAGATCGAAGCTGGGGAAAACTACTGGTAAGACAGTCCACTATTTATACTGTTGAGCTGTGGCTGCGCCTAAGCCCTTGACCCTATATACCGCATAAGTATCGCATCGTTGTACATGTGTAAGGTAGTCGTCGTGTCGATGGTAAGTAATAAGCGATCTATAATCCCTATGACTAAGCGATGTAATATGGATGACGTACGACAGATAAATGGAGATCCTATCATAGATAAGTAAGGAGATTAGCGTAATCAAGGCATGAGGTGAACACTCAAATACTATCATCGTATACGACCTCGTGACTTATCGCGTATAAGGAAAAGGAAAATAAAAGAAAAAGGAAATCAATAGATATAAAAAGGTTGTTTCGTGACAAAGCCCCATGCTACTGGAGGTGCCCAGGGCATCTGAAGATCCTGGGGATCCTAGGATTTAAGTAATTTATTGGGGATACATGGGTAACTGGAGGGCAGCCTGGGCCATATTGGGGTGACCCTGGGCAACTGAAGGCGCTAATAAATATTTATAACCTATCATCCTTCTCCGTAAAACTAATCACACATATATCACTGCCCCACTACGATAATACAATTGATTTTATTCTTTTCAACATTAAAACATTTTACAACGAGGTACATGTACAGTACAAACAAAAAGGTAGCTAAACTAGACCAGCGTCGTCAAGCATCTCCTGCGCCATTCTCAAGCGCTTACCAACCATATCATCCATAAACCTGAGATGACTTGGCTGACAATCATCTGCAAGTTTGATTTGTCGAAATTCTAGAAGATGCTGAAGGTGCCAGAGCAAGTGGACCCCACAGTCATAGCTGTTAGGCTGGAAGTGGACCTGGGAATTGAGTGAGCGGGGCAAAATTCATGAACAGAACTGCAACAAACCATGAAGTGGGGATCAAACACCCAGCCACTCCCCACGTCATTCTTTAGGTCCACTTCTTGACCGCGAAGTCGACTTAACATCTGGAAAAGTGTTCTAAACCTTGAGATCCTGAGGCTCTTTCAGGGAGCTCAGGAAAAGTCTATTTTCCTGAGCTCCCTGAAAGAGCCTCAGGATCTCAAGGTTTCCTATGCGTTCAAGGAGGCTCAGATTTCTGGGCAATTCCTCAGATGCCTCAGGAGTCTTGGAGTAGTACTTGCCTTGCTTCAAAAACTTTCAGTAGAATGTTGTTATTGTTGAGGGTCTTCTAAGAACTTCAATGATAAATTCTGTAGGTACATTGTGCAGACACAGAACAGGTAATAAACAGATTGTGAAGACTAAAAGTGAAGTTAAGAGTTTCGAGGCAGAAAACTGACTAAAAAAAATTAACACTCTGGCTGATTCGAACCCTGAACCTACATTCTTTCATCGCCGACCGTTGGTCAGGCAATTATAGGCAATAGGCATTTGACAGTAAGAGCCGCTCATCCATCAGGCCATGTATCCGGTGTACTTATGTTACATCTTATTGGAAGGAGAATAATTGAGCATAGCCAAGAGAAAAACCACAAGAAAACATTAATTATTACAAAATGTATCAACCGCATGAATGAAAGTAGTTATCAAGCGTCCAAATCTACCTCATCCTCGTCATCTTCAAATTCGCGGTCAGTGTCACCTGCTACATCCCTATTGTTGGATTCAACCGACTCAGTCACAATCGCAACCGCCGTTCGCATTTTGTCCAGATCCTGCAACCTTTGATTGAGATCTTCAGTAAAGGTCAAAACGTTGATGCTTGTGCCGGAGCTTTGGCGGGAATGGGCAGCGACGGATTTTTGTAAAACATGCAGCTGCGATAGGAGCAAAAGCTGAATGTCAAGAGGAACAGCAGGAGGACAGATCCAGGGGAAAGCTATTCCATGGCACCCGCACTTGATGCAGACCGTAGAAGCGAGGAGCCTGGCCAGCAACCCACAGGCAATGCAGCACTTTTTACAGACACCAATGTAGAGCTTATGGAATGGATGCAGTGGGTCAGTAGCTGCTCACTTTGAAGGGGGATAAACATACACGATATCCATGGACTTCTGCTTCTTGAGAGTAATAAGCCATAATAATCGCCTCCGCATGCTCCTTACCCGATCTGGCGTTGTCAAGGATGTACCGGTGCTTCCCTGGTTTGCTAGATTTCATTTTTTTGGTTAGAATTTGTTGCGCAGAGTCGCCAGAGAAGGGTGGAGTGCTGGGAGGCCAGAATCTGATGAACTTGACGTTGAATATCTCAGGATTTTTGGCCTTGGCCGCAGTACAAACCAATTCGGGAGAGGTAATCCATGAGGTTACTGCGTCGATCCAGCGTACAAGCCTGTAGCCACAGGTTTCCACAGGCCTCAATCCAAAATCAGCTGTAACGATGAAGATTCAGTACGACTCATTGACACGCAACATCATTCACAACTCACCTCCTGGAGCAGAATCTTCTGCGGCTGCATATTCTTCTTCGAAAATATCCCCTGCATTCTCTTCATCCTGATTCTGTTCACCCTTCTTGAGTCCTCTTCTACGCTGTTTAGCGCGCTGCTCAGCTCGTTCCGATGCAGCGTTTTCTATAGATATGAATGAAGACATGGAGAGTTCAAACGAATGGAGAACTGCTTACCAGCTCTAGTTAGAGAAGATGCCAGTTTAGGGAAAGGCAGATAGACAAGTACTTTGAGGACCGGTCGAAGAGACGCCAATAGAGTAAGATACAAGACAAGCTCCCTAGTCTGACTAATGTCCAGGACTAAATCTCGCACTTTGTACACATGCGAATCATGCCCAACTTCTTCGAGGAGCATATCGCGGCATTTTGCCCAGACTTGTCCGAACAGCGTGCACCATGAGCGCGCATTTTTAGAGGAAACGTGGAAGATGTACCGGTCAATGTTGGCGGCAAGGCTGTGAAGAGGCGTTGGAGAGTTCAGATTTTTTGCAAGAGTGGAAAAGAGGATCCAGCTGGAGGTGTTGAGATAGCATTCGACGGTCTGAGAAATGAAAAAAATGGGCTCTATAGCCTCGGAAACAAGCTGAAAGGGATCCACATTTTGATAGAAGTCGATGAGCATCTTCAGCCGGTAACCGACTTTGGCTGAGCAGCTTCGAGCCTCAAAGCACTGGAACCTCCATGACACCTCCGGACCCATATTCCCGTCAAGACTGATGAGATAGCGAAGTATATCCACAACTTTTTGGAGCTGAACGTTGAAGTCTCCCCGGGCTTTGATGCTGAGGGATTTGAGCATTAGTACCAGCTATCGCAGTCAAGGAATATGCCACTTACATATCGTTGCCGCCGAACGATTCTAAAAGGTACTTTCCTCTCTCAGCATCACCTTCCATAGCCTCCTCCCTCCCGAGGTAGCCTTCTGAGCTAGGGGCGTGGTTGGTTGCGAATATCATTTTTGAGACGTTGTTCATAGATCGAACATATCCAACCGCGTTGATGATAGGATCGCCGCGAATAGAGCCGGTATAGAGAATGGTAGATATTGCGTCAAGCAGGGTGCAGATGGTCTCCGTGTTGCTGTGGCTTTCGACGAGGGAACTAACGACGTTGCCTCGAGATTGGGCAAGCCTTAGCAACATTTCGAGCGCGTAGCTATCGGTACTTGCCAGGGTACTCATCGGAAGCTGGTGCAGCGAGAAATCAAGGAAGAGGGGGAGGGCAAAAGAAATGGTGCTTGAAAAGAGGCGGTGCTTAAATACGGAAAAAAAAATCTGATGCAAAGATAATTTGGGGCACGCTTACGGGCTTTGAGATCTAGCAATCTAGCAATCGCAGAAAAGGATCTTGGGCATCAGGACCCATTTTGAGTCATTAATTGTGTAAAATTTGCAAAAGTGCCGGTTGAGCTACAATTTCGAAAACCGGTGGCACAAACAGCTTCAAAAAGTGAATTGAGAAGCCTAATGTTTTGAAACTGATGACAAACCCACATACAGGAAAGGAATTTTCATACCGGGACCGGCGCATAAACGTGCAGTAGGCTGCACATCCCAGCATACATAGCTTGGGGATTTTCGGCGAGGCTGACAGGCCAAATGTTCAATTCCTAGAGAGAAGCCGCCGGCGAAGTTATCATTGATATCTTAACATCGATATCGGACATAAGCGGTTGAGTGTTGCCTTGAGATTCAAGACAGGCATACTAAATAGGCTGCCTCTAAAAAAAGACAGAACAAGGTTTGTGTGGCCACGAGTCACACAGTTACGGGAGGGGACACATGTATGAATTTTCGCATATCTCCGTAGCTATGGTTAGGTTTTTTTTTCTATGAAGCACCCTTCAAGTTAGAAACAAGAAGATAGACAGACAGAAGCCGGTTGAAGAAAATGAGATCGCAGATGCTTAGGAAACCACAAAGGAGAAGTCCCATCCAAGCAGCATAGAGAGATTCATTGGGGTTAATGAAGGATCAAAGGGCGTTCCAATGAGTGAACATTTTGAAGCCGTTTCCCCACCGCCGCTCCCTATCCTCGTCTCTCTTTTTCTTTTCAGGCGGAGTAGCTTGGGATTCGAAGTCTTTGTCCGAACGAAACCCATTGTAAACCCATCGAAAAAGACCGGACGAAGTGTATTGAATGATGGAGAATCGGGTCTCCCCATCTTGTATAGGAAGATTGGAGTGGGTCAATAGGGCAGAAGGAAGGAGGATGGTGGAACCTGGAGGGAAACGTATGATGAGCCCGAGATCCCAAAGGACCAAGTGCCCACCAAGGTCAGGGTTGAAACTCCCTAACGCAGTGATGGAGCACCAGCCAAATGCCAGGTTGTGCGAGTCGGTATGGGGCCAAGTGACGGTTTTAGGTCCTAGGTTGAACGATACACAGGCAAAGACGCCTGTAAACCAGCGGACAAGCTTGCTGTCCGAAGCGAAGAGAGCGTTTAGATTTTCCTCGTAAAAACAGAATGCACTTGCAGCATAGCAGCGAAATACAGCTGGAAAGTTGCGTTTCAATGTGAAGGCAACTGAGCTTTTGAAAAGGGCTTACAATTCGCAAAGCCAACCAGCCTCTTGAAAGCGGGGCCTGTAACGACGGATGTAAGGATACGGCGGTTGGATTCGCCGTAGAAAGCCATCGTTCCGGGCTTCTTGAAATTGGAGAATGGGTCAGTTTTCTCGTAAAGAAGGTCGAAGGGAAGAGTCACCTTGCTTCCCCCACCGAAGGATGTACCGACGGACACCGACGGAAATTCACCACGTTTATGCTCTTTCTGCTTGTCGCTAAACGTCAGCTTATCCCTGAGACCCGCGAGTGTTTTGGTAAGCTCTTCGACCACTAGAGACCAATCGTCGCCACGAGGACATCCAGCAAGTACGGCTATGATGCGACCTTGCTTGTCCACGACAGCAATCTGTTCCCTAGAGAAAATAAGGAATAAGGATGGGAAAGGTATGAAGAAAAATAGCAACCTACCTTCCTCCCCAATTCACCAGCTCCATGCTATACGAATCCCCCAACAAATCTGAAGCTTCAGGAACGATCCTTTCCAAAGCAAGACGCAGGCCCGACCAGCCCGATGCATTAACCGGGAGCTTTTCCGTCACGAAGTTATCGCTAAGTTTGAGCTGTTGCGCTTCGCCCAAACGAACGCGAGTTATGCGTTTCAAAACGGTCTTCAGCTCGGTTTGCTCCAGCTTTCGCTTAGTCCGTCGCTTCTGCTTCTTAAGAACGTTATGCCGCTTCCTCCGAGCCTTCTTCCCTATATCGGGGGTGGCTATTTCCTCTTCTCCAACACCCGCAACCAACTCTTTGTCTGCAGCGTCAACCTCTCCCTCCACCCTTTCATAAAGCTCCTCCAGTTTCGCGACAAACGGCTTCACGAAAGAAGGCAGATAATCGGCCCAAGAGGTCTGAGGGGCATCTAAAGGAGCCCGCAGCTGGCGTTCCAGTTCGTCAAGGTCGGTGAGCGAAGAGAGGTCTGTGAGGTCAGACGTTTCGCTGAGAGCATCGTTGGAAAAACCGATGGACCCATCCTTGCAGTCGTCCAATGCAGCGTGAAGGTCGAAGCCCGTGTTGGGTTGAACAGGTAAGCCCGGAGCTATGCTGTAAAGCCTGAATTCCTTTCCTGACCGTACTACACAGAAAGGGCGTCAGCAATGGGGCGGGGAGAGCCGACAAGAAAAATGGCTTAGGGTGCAGTGAAGGGTAACCGGATGAAATAGACGATCAAGACCAACCAGTTCCAAGGGCGGACCCTCGGGTTGATCACCTACAGCATCCAGTACCCTGGGAGCTGCAGTCCTGGCATAGAGAACCAAACGCAACGGAAGAAGAGGAGAGCTTACCCGGCATAGATGTTTTGCGGGCAGTGTTCCTCAACTAAAAAGATTAGGAGGTTCCGACCACGAACGTGGTGGAGAAGCTGCTGCAACGGGCGCCTGCTGCTGAAGCCTGAGCACACCAACGTCGTTATAGGCGCCAATGAGTCACGTGGAATTTTCACGTGCTCTAGGCCCACTTGCCTTTCTACCGCTAAGTGCCGCTAATCAATACCTTCACCTTGCTACCACGTTTGTGGTCGTGCCACTCCTAATCTATTTAGTTGAGCTCCCACAAAAAAAACCCCACCAACAATGAGGTACGTTCTACAACCATCATTCGCCTCTACGCTGACTCGCGCCAGTCTCAACCTTACCAGCGAAGATCTTCTGCGTAACGCTCCAAAATCACAGAGTACGTTTAATAAGCTCTCAAGTTACGGCTATCAGATTGATAACGGTCTTCTATTGTTAGATTGGGTGGATGCTGCGTTTTGTATGTCGACTCAGAGCCAATCAGTCCTAAATCGACATGCCGCGGCTGATTGACTTTGTTTTCATTTTGATAGGCGCGGTCCCTACTACGGTCGATATCTCCACTGAGATCCCCTCGCTATCGAAATTAGCAAGACTCATTCACACAGGCCATACGCATCATGATGGAAATGGGCTCAGCTACAGCGACGGAATTTGCGGGGCTGTCCTCGAACAAACTCGAGAGTTCATTACATCGCCAAACTGCTGCTATCTTCCCAATCCTCCTTCGGGATCCACTCGGGACCTTTACCGCCGCCAAGACGCTCGCTACGGCCCTGATGACCCGATCCAGTGGCCGCAGCCCTTCAACCCATCATATCCTTTTTTTTCGGCCATATCGAAGAGACCACCGGGGGGGACCTGGGAGGGGGACCTTCTCTGGATGAATCTTGCTGCCGGTGATCTGGAGTTTAGCTTGGGAGGGACACAGGGGGAGAAGGGGGTAGTTCGAAAAGATATTGCAGCAGCTCTTCGGCAAAAGGTGGACGCACTGCTCGAATTGACTCAGGCCTCTTTTCCCGAGGCTTCTTCAAGCCGCGAATCCAAGCTCGTTCAAGAGCTCTTCGACACCGTCTGGATATGCCTCAATCGCATTAGCCGCACGGCTTCTTCGCTTCGCGATTTACAACGAGGCCTGTCCGAAGTACAGCGAAGTTGCTTGACAGTACAAGCCATTCTCGATTACTACAGACTCACCGAACAATCTTCCCTTTTCGACGATTCCCCGCGTCCTGTAGATCTCACCAAAATGGGCTCTTTTGTCTGGCAGGATACGGACGCACGTCTGCTCTTCAGGGCGGGGCTCCCGGTGTTTTACCTGCGACCATGGAGCGCGTTTGATCGACAGGTTATATACAGCATAGCGCCAATCGCTTTTGCTCAGCCCCCTGAGGTTATACTTGCCCCTGCCGTTCCTCCCTATCATCCCTTGCTTAGCAGCCAAGCGGGATCCGATACCAAATTTGCTGCTATACGAAAAGCCTCCATAAACTGCTTTGCTTCTACCAGCCCTTTCGAAAACCTTCATATTGAAGGTGCCTATGCTTCATCCTATGACGTTACAAAACTTGGTCGCATTACATGCCCTACTGCTTCACCAGCCAGCTCAAGTTTGGTCCACCCTTCTTCATCACGGCAAATGGGAAAACGCCCGCATCATTCTCGTCGGAGAATTCGTCGCAAAGCGGTCAATGGTGAGTTATAATACATTTTCAATACAGCGTGCTTAGACAACACTGCCAGACCCCACACAGCAAAGGAACCCTTTCGGGGACCTCCCAAAAGACGATGACCTGGCTTCTCCCGCAATAGAGACCTGGGCAAATGTTAACAGCACGATTGACCGGAAGCAAGCGAGGCAACAAAAAAAAACCACAATTGTCCCGGATCCTGGCCTTTTCTTTGGGACTGAGGATCCTGCGCGTCAAAATGCATTTTTCTACATGTGGCAGCATTTCAGACCTGCCTGGTTACACCGTCTCTCCCAAAAACGATCTCCGCAGTCAGCCGAGGTTTGGCGGAAGGTTCTCTCTTACATGTACATCAAGCCGCCGAAGGATGGCGCTATCGTAAATGCAAAGACTCAAGCGATGGTGGATGCCCGAAACCTTGTTGAAGAGACAATGCGGTCCTATGACCCACAGGAACCCTTTCACCCGCCCGAGGTTGACACCTCTTTCATTCCTTTTACCGCACGCTGTCTAGTCCGTGAGCTGTCATTGATCAATTTCCGCGACGAGCTGTTCCATGTAGACGCAGTGCTGGACCGTTCCAAACCAACAGCAAGACCAACTCTCTCTCTCGCCGAGCTTGACGCCAACCTACACCAACACGGGCGCTATAGAACTCGTCTTGTTGCCGAAACCTTGGGATATGACGGCCAAGCCCCCCCTTCAGACGTATTTGACGTTGGTCTTACCGCAGTAGATTGGGTGGAGAGGTACAAAGCACTGAAGGCTTTCTGGAAACTCCTTGATACGTGGCCTGGGGAGAAACCTGACATCTGGTGCAGGGGCATGAACATGGATCTGACGAACCTTGCACATGAAGCGAAGGAGTGGGAGCTGAGCTTGGCAAAATTCTATGTACAATGCGTGTATAACACTCTGGGGTGGGTTCCATCTCTTCCTCGGCGAGTTTGATCGAGCGTAGTATTCTAGGGGTTAACATATTCAATCCGTTTGCGCTGTTTCGTGCTGCTATCTTTGTCTTTACATCCTCTATATCCTGGTAGACAACAGTGTTCTTGCATTGCACTAACATGCATGAAAATGTTCATTCTTGAATCCGTTCTAAAATTCTAATTGCGACACAAATCTAGTAAATCTTTCCTACCGCTACAGCTCCCACCGACTACATTCGCCTTCGCCTTCGCTCCGCAATCGCCTCCAGCTCCGGTGCAACAAATGCGCATGACATTGGCCTCCAACTGCTCCTTAACCGCCTTGGTCGAAAAGCTCGCTCAGATCACCATAGGCATATTGACGACTCAATCCTCGGGGACCGTTGGGCCATTGAGTAGCGTTTCCAGGCCCATTCAAGTTAGGCACGGTATGACTGTTTGCTCTGAAAAGGACATCCAAGTCGCTCCACGTATACTGACGAGACAGTCCGGCGCGAATAGGGGTTGTCCTCGGAGTCGCAAGCGTCGCCTTGGGATGCCTAACCTTTGCAGTGGGGACGCCTACTTCCTGTGAGCTAATGACCTCCATCAAAACCCGAGCTTGTTCATACCGGACAATCCTTTTTGACGGATGCGCTTCATCCTGTAAAAGTGGTGGCTTCTGTGCCTCCAGAGGAAGCTGTAGCCTTTTCTTATCAAGGAAAAACCTAGAATTGTTTTTCAACCTCTCGACATGGCATGTCTACAAATTGCTCACCTCTCTTTGTTTTTTTCTGATGCCTCATCTGTAGTGTTGTACCGCAATATGTGATACGATCCGAGGGATATATACCTGAATTTTATGACTCAAATATTCGAGTCATCCGCCTTATTTTCGCTTGGCTAATGCTTTCCTGACATGTCCCTACGCTCCTCAAGAACTATTATCACCTGGGCTCATACGTACTGGAATTATTGACGCCGATGAAGGATGAACTATGTCACTGGCTGGATTCGCACCCTAAGGAGACGAGCACAAAGTTGGATGAGATGATGGTCGATTCGGTGAGCGGTTCTGTTTGAGGACTGACGGTATGAACTCAGTCTAATGGCTTTGTTGCAGGAACACAATTCAAGACACTTGATACAGCATCTGTATGTTCGAAACCTTCGCACTCTTGGGGTAGGTCAGTGGCTAGATGATGAAGTCATCAACTACTTCGTGAAGAAGTGGTGCTCCGCATCCACTTCACGGAAGACTCTGGGTCTCAATACCTGGTTCGCTGGCCGATTTCTTTTCCAAGACCATCGTTGCGTTCGAGCCAGAACCGGTATAATAACTCCCGAACATGAGCAAAAAGTCCTTCGCTGGTGCCTCACTGCACAGGTGAAGCATAGAAATTTCCTCAAATGTTGACGATGCTAATCAAATCGTAGGGAAAGCAGGGCGTTCAGAGCTGGGAAAATGTCTTTATTCCAATCAATGAGAATAATCACCACTGGTATTCGGCCTGCATAAATTTTCCGGACAAGAGGATAGACATATACGACAGTTTTTCTGAAACTTACTATGGCAACTATAAAAAACCGATCCATTTGAAGGAAAATACTCCGATCATGTTGGTATGGGCAATGCTAAACACCGGTGGTTGGGATAACTGACTTTTCGCAGGTTTTAATGTGGCTTGCGCAGGTTCTTGGACATCTACGAGGAGAAGAAGTTTGCCTGAGCAACCAAGCATACACGGAATGGAAATGTGAACCTCACCAAAAGGTAAGTGCCTATCTCAACTTGAACAAAGCTAAATACACTAGCAGGTCCCATTTCAACACAACTCATACGATTGTGGCGTGCATATTCTCTGGCATTTACTGCATGTTCTTGAGTTCGGCTCAGTTCGGAGCGATTGCACTTCACCCAAGCTGAAGTTTGCCAGCGATATGGTAGGGAAACGCCTGAGATTGGCGTACGAAATCATGGAGGATTCGGGCCTATCGTTGGCGAAGGTGAGGGTAAAATAAGACTTCCCATAATTTGTGTATTAAAATCGTATTCAATATCCTTCATGTTCATTGTGACGACGCGAAATGTCTCGGGCCGAGTCGCATCAGTCGGCATAGTAATGCTTCTCACGCAAGACTCCTCTTGCTCCTTTCCACCGCGCAAGGCATGGTGACTGACCAGCCTATTAGCAGTACTGTGGCCAACGATATCATCTTGCTGTCCTCTCTCCTCACAGGCCCCAAAGCGTTGACTACATGGTCGCTGCAGCACGAACAAGGCGAGGATACCAATTGGCAGGACACCCTGGCAATCCTACTTAATGTCGATTGCTCGGAGATTTCTTACGCTATTGCGGGGACGATAAACTATGATGTTGTAAAGTGCATCGTATACTCTGGGTGTAAAGAAGCAATATCCAGACTCAACCTCTCCACCCCCTGTGGAGAAAATCAGGGAGAGTCTGCTGAACAAGTCATCAGGCCTGACTCGGCGAGGGGAGCCAGACTTCTAAAAGAGTGGTCAACTTATTCCTGGTGAGTGTCCTCTGGTTACTACTGAGCTCGGAACTACTAACTTTACCGGAACAGCCGCGATACTAGCGCTCACGTTCAAGATATCTTCGATATTGTTAGCCATCTTGGGCTTACTCCGAACCAGGATCCTTCATACTGGATCAGCTTGCTTGTGCTTTTTATTCATCGACGTGTTGCGGCCCGGATGTGTCAACTATTGAAGGAGTCCCGAGAATTCTGGGGCGGGCATTCACCATTCACCATCCTTCAGGAGTGTCTCCCGGATATTTTGCGACACCCTGCAGTCGTTGAGGGGCGCTCTTTCCATCTTAAACTCGACCCTTCCCAACTCATTTTAGTCAAGAAATTCATGTCGGAGACCAACAGTACGGTCTATTCGACGAATCGCCTTAGGGTGGAGTTTCATTTAGGAGCCTCAAACATGAGCAATTGGATTGCGCTCTTTCAATTTCTCTGGATACAGATGGAGGACGCAGGCAGAGAGGTCTGCGTCTCCGATAAACCGGATTTGAATACCCGGATGTTCTTAGCGTTCGTCTCTTCCCTGCACCAACTACACCCAGTTTGGGTGTACATATTTTCGTTGCGCGTCAGTACTTTGCATCAGGCCATAGCTGCAGCCGGTATGCCTCAACCCGGTTTTGTCTCATTTCGAGCTAACAAGAGACAGAGATAAAGGGCCGAAAACGCAAAGGGGTGCATCTATTTGATGCCTCAGCTAGTTTCGACTCAACGCTACTAGGCTGTAAATACTTGACTGTTTCACATGGGTGCTATTGACTAAATTCTACTGCCAGCCCCCAATTTCGAAACCAGTCTCTCTTATCTTCGGGTCATACAAGCTATTACCAAGGTCACAAGCTGGTACTCAGCGGCGATATCGCTGGGTAAAAATGTATCCAAATATCTGTGTCACAAAACTCTACAAATAACTTGTCTTGAGGTAGCCAGTGCTCCCAATACCTGTACGGAGGAAGACGCAGCCACGATTCTCACTCATGTCGGATGGCAGGGGCAAGACAGGAAGCCTGTCGGTAGACTTTGGGCCGTCGCTCAGTCTGCGGTTGTCCATGTTGAGGCTGCGCTCTTGGAATATGTGTATGACAATCACAGCGATGTAAGTGTTCGAAGATCTTGAATTGCTTAATTTACTGATGCTGGCATTCTAGTATATCCGTTCAGCGGACAGTGTCAGCACTTGCTGCTGCCCTGTATGTTGGATGGTACAGAGGGATCTTCTTGGACAGTCTACCTCCGACCATCTGGCTATGTTTCTTGTCATTGGCTCACTCGGTCGTCCTTGGGTACCTCCCGCTGGTTTCCCCGTTGATAGTTTAATCTCCATTCGCGATGACTTGGTTGAAATGGTCCGCACCCGGACAAATCAAGCATCCTGGGCCGGCATATCAACTTGACTTCTCTTCTGTGATTAATTTGTTAACGTCCATTGTCATGACTCCATGTTTTTGTAGTATATTTGTACAGTCCCAATACCAGAGATTTTTATTGTATCATGAGCACTCGGGAAAGTCAGTTTGTTTCGACGTTTCTGGGTCGGCTGAGTAGCTACAGAAATATATATTTTGGTGATGGTCGAAAATGGAAATCGCGCCGATCCGGCGTGAACCGTTACCTCTGTTCTTTACCACCACAGTCGTGGGCGGTGTTCAACGACGGTAGTCGTATGAACTTGAACTCTTTGTTCTAGCGGACAGGAACCCACTCTCTATACTTGGACCCTTACCTCTGTTCTTTGTCACCACGGTCGTGGGCGGCGTTCAACGACGGTAGTCGTATGAACTTGAACTCTTTGTTCTAGCGGACAGGAACCTACTCATCGCCTTTTGGGCCGCAATCGACAATGACCCTTGGTGATATCTAGACTTGGACCCTTCTATTACACTTCACTCCCTCAAACTACTGTACTACCCGTTCGGCTCGCGTGGCAGCTTGGTGCCGGCTCCCTGTGGACGAGAACCAACTTGCAAAGTGCTATATCCTCCTGAAATCTCTAATTCTCATCGATTTCCGTCCTTCCGCTTCAAAAAAGTTGCTAACGACATATTGCTAGTGAGTAATCCGCTTGTCTTTCCTTACGCGGCTTTTCTAAACTTGACATAGTCGTGTCCTGAAAATATATTGCTGTATTTCTAATGCCTTTTCCATGCTTCGTCTGCAATCGGACGTTCAGGCGAGCCCAGGATCGGACTGCACATTTGCGACAGAGAAACGATGATGAGCACCGAAGATGCTTTCTTGAACAGAAGCTCAAAATCGCGAGGGCGTTCTCGGACATTGTAGAGGTAGCATCGTCCTCCCGCCTCCCTGCCTCACAGGCTCTCGAATCCACGATAGTGGATGGTACCGCACGGGAAGCAGAGTGTGGTATGGACGTCGACCTTCCCGACGGCCCTTCAGATGGTGAGGGGAGCACCTCCAGTGAATACTTAAAGGGCGATCAAAGACAAGGGGAAGATGGCATAGACTCCGAGCAGTCTATCGGTGACACAACTATGCAAGATTTGGATGATGTGGAATTACAGGATACGGCGGAGGTTTTCGATTTCTTGCCAGATACAGATATGGAAGATGCTGAAGAAGGAGGTACCCGAGACTCAGCATTCCAAAGCATCCGACACGCGCTGTTCACTGGTAATGAAGATTCATGGGTCTATAAATGGCATCCGACAGCAGGTGCAGTTATAGGGCATGAACCCACCGCTCACGAACGTTGGAAGTCTATTTTTCATCCCGAAAAGAAAACTGGTCAGCCGTATCTTCCGTTCGGTAGCCGCTTGGATTGGGAGATAGCTCAATGGGCGATCAAAGAAAAAATACCTCAAAACTCCTTCGACCGTCTTTTGAAAATTCCCGAAGTAAGTTGCTTCCTGTGCCTTACTTTTCTTTTCGTTCTTACGCTGGATAGGTCAAGGAGCGTCTTGGTCTCTCCTTCACCCACTCAAGGTCCATGCTCAAGATCATCGACGAGATTCCAGAGCCACGGGGGCATTGGGCCGTCAAGAAGTTCTCTTTCAAGGACCGCCCTCATGAACATTTCACCGTCCGCTATCGAGACCCCGTCGAAGCCATCAAAGGATTGTGGGGCAGTCCAGCCTTTGCCGAACACCTCGTATACAAACCTGCGAAGCTTTTCAGAAGAGAGGAGGAGACTGACGAGAACAGGATCTATTCAGAAATGTGGACAGGGGGTCTTTGGAATGCGGCACAGGTAGGACTCTGTCTGTCCTGTTCTACACCTTACCACTTGTCTAACAGTATCTGACGCAGGAAGCTGTTCCTGAGGGCGCGACCATAGCCCCTGTGATTACCGCATCCGACCAAACCCAGCTGACTCTCTTCTCTGGGGGCCTGGCAGCCTACCCCGTATATCTCACACTAGGAAACATTCCCAAGTCTATAAGGCGCAAACCTGGCTCTAGGGCCTGTGTACTCATTGCCTATCTGTCTGCCGACAAACCCGACAAAACAGGTCTGTCCCCAGACTCGCTTAGACTCCGCAAGCGTGAAATCTTTCACAGATCCATGGCAGCTGTTCTTCAACCTCTAAAGGAAGCAGGGGATCCTAAGGGGAGAGGGCTAGAGTTAGTGGGTGGGGATGGGGCAGTGAGGAGGGTTTATCCCATTCTCGCTGTCTATGTTGCGGACTATCCAGAGCAGTGTCTGGTGACCTGCACCAAGTCCGGAACGTGTCCAAGGTGCAGGCGAAAGGCCGACGAGCTTGAGCTGCCTACCCCTGGGATCCCCCGGAAACAGGCTTGGACCCAGCAGATCATTCAAGACGCTTACTCCAGCTGTTCTACCCAACTGGCTGCACATGAGCTGTGTATGGAGGATGATGTATCGGGGGCGGTATATCAGCCGTTTTGGGTCGGATTCCCTCTTAGCGATATACACCGCACCATGGCTCCTGACGTGCTGCATCAGCTATATCTGGGAGTCATTCCCTATCTCATCTTGTGGACTCAAGGGTTGATGGGTGAGGGGGAGCTGGACAAAAGAGCAAGCGCACTTCCACCTACATTTGGAGTTCGGCATTTCAAAAAGGGGATATCACAACTATCTCAAGTTACGGGGTCGGAAAGAAAGCAGATGGCTCAAATCCTCCTCTCCTGCCTCATCGGGAAAATTCACACCAAGGGCATCATAGCTTGCAGGAGCCTACTCCACTTTGCCTATCTTGCTCAATATCATTCCCATGAGCATGACACCCTCGAATACATGAAGGCTGACCTCAAAACATGGCATCGGTATCGGTCTTACTTCATTGCCCAAGGAACCAGAGAAGCCTTTAACATACCAAAGTTTCATGCTCTGCTACATTACATTGAATCCATTCAGATGCTAGGGACGACAGACAACTACAGCTCAGAAATGTTCGAACGCCTCCATATCGACTTTGCTAAAGAGGGCTGGAGGGCCAGTAATAAAAGGGATCCATTCCCCCAGATGATCACATGGCTATCTAGGCGCGAAAAGATTGCCTCATATGATTTTTATCTGTCGTGGCTCGAGCAAGAATTTTCTCCTGATGGGAGCGGAAGTTCTAACAAGGACAAATTGGGCGGCGACAAAGCTGGGAATGGTGCCGATGACGGCAATGTCAGAGACAGCGATGAAGATGGAGCTTGTGATGAAGACGACGATGAAGAAGACGGTGACGAGGAAGGTGATGAAATCACGCCAAATAAATCCGTACCTCGAACTCCCAATGCAAAGCCAGCTATTCCCAGCATTTTCCTTGCGAAGCACCCGCGAGAACCAAAAAAGTCTTTGAGTAAAATCGTAACCTCTCATGCAGCTCCAAGCTTCATACCCCATCTAAAGCTCTTCCTCAACTCTCTCCTTCCTGTAAACCAGCAAGTTTCCAAAAATCAGGCCCTTCAAGGGACTCTCCCTTTCACTGCTCTGGACGTCTGGCATCAGGTCAAGATTAGGCGTCCTCATGCGGTCGATGACCATCCGGATGGACTCCAAGAAACGCTTAAAAGTATTCCGGTTTGGAAACGAGCCGCCACATCTCGATTCGACACCGCTATCCTCCTTGATACAGACAAGGCTGAATCTAACGGTGTTGACGGTAGGATTGTGCCGCTTATTGTCTTTGTTCGGTCTGACCCTTCCATCTCTAGGTTGCCGTGTAGCAAGGCTTCAAATCATATTTCAACTTCCATCCCTAATCAGTCACGACGGATTCCCTGGTCGCGCACCTCCTGAATGGCCCACCGAGCCGTTGGTCTATGTCGCTTGGTTCTCCAGGTTCAAGGACATAGATGCTACTACAGGAATGTACCGTGTCGACAGGCCAAAAAATCCTCATGGCTTGGCCCATGGAGCTATCGTCCCTCTTGTAAACATCCGGCAAAGCTGCATCTGGAAAAACACTTGTGTCTTCAGCAGCCTATGAATATGAGTCTACACCTAGGCACCCTTAAGGTTAAACTAGACTGCCCAAGACTCCCAGGTGTCCCAAGCTTTAGATACATTCCCCGGGTACTGTAGGATTCCCAGGGTCTCCTCAGGCCTCCTCAGGCACATAAGATACTATAGCATCTTCACATTTTTCAACAAACTTTTATTTGAGTGAGAAGCCATGAAAAGAATTTCGTTGTTGTAAAATTTTAACAATCAGTTCTGCAGCAGCACTAACAATGAGTGGAAAAAATGACCTCAATTGCTTGTCATTGATGAGGGACTCAGAGGGACCAATGAGGATGACGATAGAGTAACAGATATCTGTGGAGACCCTCTCCCTTGCCTCGCCATCAACTACTACGCCCGGAATGAACATTCAGAAACAACATCATACAGGCAATCATAACTTTTGTACAAACCCATATTTTTGATACAGGAAACCCGGGAGTATAGAACACAGCGGATAGAGCGAAATACATTTGAAACGCGAACGTTCAAATCGGAACTGTATGTATGAAACCGAGAAATTAAATCGTAACCTGTAACAGGCAGAGAAGGTAAGAAAAACCATTCGAACGAGGGATAAATGGATTATAAATCAAACCTTTACAGTTTCCCACTCGAGAACAATCTTGGCGACTTGTTCTCTGATAGAATACTTACAGAGCTCACAAGAGACGTGCCCTGCAAGAGGCCCAAGAAGATTTTCTAGCACTGTTGAAGCCTGAAGGGACGGTACTTGAGTACAAAGAATAGTAAGACACGCCATTGAATAACTCACAACGCGATGTAAAAAACACGTAACAGGTTCCGATGGCATCTCTACATCCGTCGGTGTAGCCTTAGCCGCTACTTTCAGCATCTTTCTCCTTGAATCACCTTCCATTCCCGTCCACGCCAACCTCTCTTCCTATTCTCCTCCGCACCTCGGTTTTCATATGCTGACTCTTTGCCACATTAAAAGCCGACATCCGCCCTGTACCCGCCCCGTACATCCGCACCCAACACCGACAGAGCTTGATGAGTAGGATAAGTCAGTAACAGAAGAAGATAGAGCAAAATCATACAAACATGCTCCGTCAAACTTGCTGCAAATAATGCGCACGAATCGCTCTCTTCAGCTGGAACCATAGGTGGATACACCGTTAGGCAGACATGGATGGCGTGCTGAAATTCACGGTACTGGAGTACGTACATTGGGTTATAGACGGTCGATTGAGGTTTCACAGAAATGAACCTAGAACGAGCTAGGTCCGTCATAACCTGAATCAGCACCATTCAAAACAGCGAAAAGACTCAAACGTTCGCCCAAGCAAGCTCCTCCCAGCATCTGACGGAACCCCGAATAGTTTTACTTAAACACCTGAAAGAAAGAAAGATACGAGGGTTAGTCGGGTGTTATTTTCATATCGCATGATACTCACTCAAGATCATATCCCGCCCAAAAAACGCCATGCCTTGTCCAGTTGTGCCCACTCTACCCTGTCGCTGAATACGACGGCAAAGGCAGTGATCATATGTAGTACCCGAAGTTGATGAGCCAAGTACTTCAATAGTTTTTAGTTCTTGAGGAGTCTGAGGAGTGTGCGGGTGCATATCCCAGTTATCCGAGGTAAAGAGTTCTATTTGTGTAAGTTGTTTATCTGCTTTCGCAAACATAGATAATACACCGAACCTCTCAGTGACCAAGATGAGAGACTATATGCAAGATAATGAGCAAGGTAAAGCAGAAGCAAGTGGACGAACGCACCTATGAAAACTTATACTCCACATAAGTCATTCCAACACAGTATGTCCCAGTATGCACAATTCAGTATGCGCAATTATCTCGAGTTTCTTTGGGTAGCAACACTGCGGATCAAGAAAGAGGCTCTTCAGCTATCGATACCCCGTTTACGAGGGAAAAAACGCCTTACCTTGTTTGTCATGAGGACTGGTTGAAAGGAGAATCATACCAATTTTGCGTCATGGTTAAAACAATAGTGTTGAGGCGTCGTTCGGTTGTGATTGTGACAACGAGATGGGGGAAAGAAATACAGCAGGCGGAAGAAGTATCCGGGCCGTACTCGCACAAGCACTTACATAATCACAAAACGATTTTTGACCTAACCATTGGATCCTCTACGTCATATGACTAATCCAATCAGGCTACGTACCATACTCGTATACCCCCCTAAAGCTCAGTCTTCAATTCTTAAGTGTGCTTCTCATGCCCGCATGAATGGGAACGGAGCGAGGAACGAGAATGGAACGTCGATGCATTTCCTGGGTGTAAAAATTCAAATCAGCGCCTATTTTCGAAAGGCTGTACATTAAACATTTTCAACAAGGTATAAGAAGTACTGTGTACATAGGGATATAAAGATTCAATTATAGAATTCTAAACCAGCCCCAGCCCGACATCCTTGAGCATCTCGCGGGCCAGTTGGAGACGCTTACCAACCATATTGCTTGTGAAAGCAAGATGGCCCAGGCGCTCGCCGCCTCTTCCGTCGCATAGCTGTATGTCACGGAATTCTAAAACGTGGCGAAGGTGCCACAGGAGATGTATCCCGCAGTCGCAACTGTTGGGTTGGAAACTGACCTAGAAGTTGATTGAGAATGGACAAAAATCTCATGGCCAAACTGGAACGTACCTTGTGGTGGGAGTCACACACCCAGTCTCTCTCCGAATCACTGGTCAGGTCTACACTTTCTCCCCGTAACTGGCCCAAAACCTCAGTAAGCCACATCAAGATCTAAGGGGGATGTCACAGATACAGTGCAGTTGCAGGAGGAGGTCAGGACATACCATCATCAATTTCGCATTCCTTCTGAGCAATACCGGCTTCTTGCGGTTAGCAATATATCTGTCCTCAAGACTGTCATATATGTCTATTCTCTTGAGATGGTAGTCAATGCGAGCAGAGTACCAGTGCATTCCAGCTTTGTTGATTGGTATGAAAACACTGTCCCAGTTCGGGATGCCTTTCTATCATGAGGCGTCAGTAGCATTCCTGAAAAGTACTAAATAATAAAGCCTACCGCTGCATCATCGTACCAACCTTTGAGACAAAGCTCATCTTCTTTGGTCACCATGGACTTAGGATTGACACATGTACTTTCCTGGAAAAGAACTTTTCCAGCGAAGAACGTGCTGAATCCAATTGTGGTGCTTGATTTCGAACACCATTTCCTCACAAAGTAATTGATGACTTCGTCGTCGACCCAGCGCCCGACACCAAGTGTGTGGAAGTTACGCAGTTGGACAAACGGGAGTTTCCCTCGGAAGTCGGTTGCATTAACCTAACATGGATGAGAGAGCTGAAAGAGCCAAGAGCGAATACATGCCTTATTCATCAGAGCTTTGAGCTTCGCAGTAGCCTCCCTAGGATTGTTATCAAGAACCTCCCACAATACTTTTTCTTTAATCAACCTTCTTTTATTGATGCATTCGTACAGTGTGTTCAAGTTTTGGATGACAATCAGGGCGTTGTTATCAGACGGAAGGGTGTCGTGACGGTTGAGACACCGTTCAATTTTGGCTTGAATACCGGTGTTTTTTGAAAGAATTTTAGCTGCTTCGTTGAGTTGTCGAATGTGAAAATTCGACTCCAGGTAGAACTGGTCACTACAAGTGGCCTCTTGTAGTGGAAAGTCGAGAGAGAGTAGAGTGCCGATACGCTCCATACTGGCTAATCCAAGGAGTTGGTTGAGGCAGATAGATGGCGTGAAGCTGCTGCAGCTGTTGATAATGTTGAGCATTTGCTCAAAGAGCGGCTTCATGCAGGTTCGGCTGTGTCCAAATGGTGGGATATCGATGAGGGTGCAGTTTTTATGTGATTGTGGGACTTCAGAGGGAGACAGTAATCGTTGGTAAACAAGTCTATGGCCGCATGAATGTTATGTTGGCAGAGAAATACGTTTGACACGCACCTGGTAGAACGAGTGTTGGACATTTAGCGGAGTAAAGGAAAAGAAGGAAAAGTCGTGATGACTAATGACTATCGTTATTCCTCAAAAATCAAAAGCTGAATTTTCATCAATAAAATAGAATTGAACATGAGGCTACAGTGAACGTTATTTTGCCATCTACAATATGTCGAAAACAACTCAATACCCTTTTTACGTGGAGAGCTTTAATCTTCCGCTCATTCCAACTTCTCCTCCACTGTCACCTCGGCATTAAAAGTTTTGTCAGAACCGAAAACCGTTACATATCCATCTGGTTCCAGATCTGGAGCCGTTTTCTCCAGCTTCGCCCTGATCCCTGGCGACCGTCGATCCTATGGGCAAATCCTCCGTACAAAAGGACTTGGGCAGGATGTAGGTTTGAGATTGCGCTGCCCAATGGCGTGTTACATCCTTGACTCTCGTATCCAGGAACTTCTGCTTCACTGCGTCGAATCTTTCTCGTAAGACGTTTGGCAATGTTTTTCTTCTTTCTACGCATATGTTTAGAGTATCCTGGGGAGTTGAGCCAAGAGTCTGCGGGATGGAGATGGGTAGAGGAGGAAGCCAGAGCGGAAGGGACAATGTTTAATTCCTGGTTGAATTCAATATCCATGTTGCTGAGGTGACCAGACCAATCTTAGCTGAAACCGGATGGGGGGTCAGAAGTCGGGGAGAAACCTGAGAGGAGTGAATGAGGAATAGTACTAGCACCAGATTCTATAGCGTAACTTGCCTGTAACGTTGTTGTTCCTGTCATCCTCGTCGTCTTCTATCTCATTCTCCTTCTCATCTTCTTCGTTGGACAGGTCGGACAGGTCACCTTCGAGAGTAACATAAAACTCCCCGCTTTCCTCCTCGGACTTCCCTCGAGCGGATGCCACAGCCAGGGTGGCTTCAAGATTGAACGCGCGAAGAGCTTGAATGCGCAAGGAGCCAGGAATCGCCATTTTATAAAGCCGAAATCTTTATCAGAGCGAACTATTACAAGTTTGGCATCAGAAGAAAGTAACGTTGAAGCAGTTTGTAAGAAGAATAAACCGTGAGGCAGCTGCGAACCAGTCCACAAGATCGGGACCGTCATAGTTCGTCATTCCAAAGAAAAAACAGTGTGCAGTGGGTCATATACCAGGCATTGCTATTGGAGCTGTCGTGACGGTGTGGATTCAGCGAACTCCATGTCAAACACTCAAAAGAAATCACACCTTAACAGGACAGAGCATTCCATTCTCCTTCGCCCTCAACCTCTATTGTCCTGAGCTAGGATTAGGCCAGGAATCTCGCAACTTTACACCTTCCCCTTCATCTCTTCATTCTCGTATATGGATAGACCAGTAGAGGCCATTCAGGCTGGGTGTCTGGACAAACCCGCCAGGATAGCGTGAACATGCACAATGAGAGAAAACCAGCAAGAGAGAAAACGAAGAGAGAAAGAAGCGCGTCAGCACAGGAAAGAAGCGGAAGAAGGGAAAAGGAAAGGACCTACTACGTTAGCAAACTCGTAGCCCAGTTGGTGACACGTGTATCGCAACGAAACAGAACCCTGTTGCCGAACCATTGCAAAGAAGATTTTGAATGACTGATTAGGTCGAATGTGGGTCCTCGATGAATGCTCCCTGAAGATGATTCGCCGCGCAGGCTGTGTACGCCAGATCGCTTCCGCGGTATTGTGCGATGTTGATTTCGCCGAAGCAGGTCTAGGCGCTGTAGGAGTAGTATTCAGCACGCCGACCAGAACCAGTCGTTTGAATAAAGGAAAAAAAGGGGGGATCACTACAACGAATGAAGGAGGCAGCGGAAAAGAGAAACGAAGACAACTCACCCAACTGGTATCTTCGCTAAAATCTCAGCCCAATCTTACTGCACGAACTTTGTCGGAATACACACTATCGTCCAACCCCAAGTCCGCAGGATCTGAGGAATTACCTGCCCGTGCCATGATCAGATGGATTCTCGGCTTCAACATCGAAAATACAACCGATTTGAAAATGAGGTAGCAGAGATAATTTTCTCGTTATGTTCCCTGTACCATCGCTTGGTCGGGTCCGCTCGTGTACAACATCGTTTCTGGGTATCGCCATTGCTAGGAAAACCGACAGAATTGAAGAGGATGGGGAATGAATGGATTTTGCTGATGGGTGAAAGGAGGCAGCGCTGGATATGACCGAAGATTGCCGTTTTGAATTTTCCGAACCAAAAAAAAACGGCAGAGGTCCGAGATGGCTTCTATGAAACGAGGAGAGAAGACTGAAGATGCGGGAAGTCTTGAAATGAATATTAGCAAACACAGAAAGCAAGTTAATGCTGCAATGTCCTCGAACCTGCTCTGCTATCACGGTATGTCAACCAGAACCGTATAACCCGTCGGATATAACTGTACACCAAAGCTTGCGAAATCAGAACCTTCATGGACCCGAGTTCGAAGTGAAACAGAAAAGATGAATCAGCGCCAACAACTCCGAGGTCATGGAAACCAACAGACAGACGGCGATTACATATTACATAAGCGACATCCATGTAAAACAGTTTCGAGAAGTTATATGTATCCGATAGCACTCTACATGGCGCATTTGCCCAGAAAACATCCCAGAGTCTGATATACTCTGGAACTTGGACATCAAAGGAATATAAATAGTTCAGCCGCGATTCGTAGCAAATATATACACTCGAAACCAAATCGCATAAGTATGTATAGAAAAAAAAGGACTCAGTCATCCGAATACAATAAAATTGAAACAAGTTTTTGACAAGTTTTGTTGTGCATTATATGGAAATTTTCGCGCCTTTGATGTGACGATTGCGATCGCAAATCAACACATCACAGCCAAGCCTCTGCATTTGCGCGGAGGAGATTCCAGAGCATCCTACCCCCGTCACCAGCACCAAGCATGTGGGTTACCGGGGGTTCGATAACTGCCGCGTTCTCGTGGTGAGATTCGAGTTGGGAAACTTCAATATGTTCGGGTGTGACAAGGAAACCATGGAGAGGTGGGCGGCCTCGACGAAATATTTGATTATTTTCATTGAATTGCCGAGCTGCAGCTGTTTCCATGTAGCTTCTGAGCTGAAGCTGTGCTTCGTGCAGCGTGTCTTTGCTCCTCTTGATCTCTACAGCTGCTACGAGTACGAAGAGGATATCATCGTTTCTGACTCCTTTATCGACGTTTCTAAGAGACTTCCAGATGAGAAAGTCCGCAATGCCGAGATCCTGCTCGTGTCCTGCGTTAATGAATATTCTGTCAGTCGAATTCTACACAAACGATGCTATATCGTAACTAACCAGGCATTGTCGCTGAAGCCACGGGTTGTCCATCAAACATGCTGAGCGAGATGTTCGATGCAAGTGAGGAGGAATGAAAGGATAGATCACCCTCCGCGTCTGACAGCAGTTGTTTCGGAATCTTGTTGAGAAATACTTCATGGTTCGCCCATTCAACAGGTTTCTTGAGTTCGGGGACATCTATCAGTGCGGATGTATCGTACAGAGACCAATCCGGGGGTTCACTGGTAAACGAGACCTCAGTGATCGAATTTAGTGATGTGTCCGCATCGCGCGCTATGTCTGATCGTACACCACTGTGCTCTTCATGAGTAGGAAGTGCACGCATGAGACCCTGTGGTGACACCATGAAGGTGGAGGATCCTAGGGGTGGATATGCCAGTCCGGCAAAAGAGTTAACTATCCCATACATATCTAACTCATACCGAACCTTCGTGGCGAACAAGTCGTCCGTAAGCTCTTGTAGCCAGTCAGGGATGGCTTGAGCGAAAGAAAGGGCTGGCGGATTCCGAGTCAGAGCCTGCATCACAGAATTGGCGTGGATTTCGAGTATATCGAGTGGTCTAGGTTATATAGGGATCTGGGGAATCGAAGTTGATAACACAAGACATGCCCTAGAATGAGTGCGGGCAGATGGCCAGAAAAAATTAACGTATTGCAGCACGCAATAAGTCGAACGTGCATATCTGCCAATTGATTACCTAGAGACTAAAGTAATGAGCATTCTTTGACCGAGGCCTAGTGGTGCATCTGACTGACAATCATTGTTTTCTGTTGAGACTTACCTTCCTTTGGATCTCTAAGGAAAGTGCCAGAACAATCCACTTTGATTGTTCAGGAGTTAGATGTCCATATCAACGCTTCGATTGCTCTAGTGTTAGCATTTCAATTGCTCAGGTGTCAGAACGATCGAAGTGTTTGTATCAGCATTTCGATTGTTCTGGTGTTCGGGCAATCGAAACCATCATGTTTGTGATACCTTTGAAATCATTGTTCGATTGTTCTGGTATCGAAATCATCATATGACATATGTTGTCGATTGTTCTTGGCCTTATCCTTTGATACAGAAAGTAATTGAGATGTTAACCGCCGGAGTTTTTTGCGAATCACAGGGACTCACTTTGGAATAATGACTGATTATGATTTCCGGTGTTAATGAGAGCGACAGTGGAATGATCCAAATGATCCATGCCATACCTGGGATGTTCTTGCCCTTGATATCACTCATGTGTGTATTCATGCAGATTCATGACATCGCCCGGTTGAAGCCGAGTCACATGATTGATTGTTCGATTTGGCAAATTATTAATATACGAGGCCGTACGAAAGACACCCCCACTCATTCTTCCACTTTTTCCATCATGTTACTTGGGGGCTTTCTGCTCACGCAAGATGAAGCCCGTTTATTCCTCAGACGAGCAGCTAGCGCTCCCAATGCTAGTGTTTCGGCCATCGCCTTGGACCTACAAAAAGTGCTGAATCCGGTGAACCTGATGCTCGAGCTGGTGACCTGGCCAGATTTCTCCTACTCGGACAAACCGGAGGACACGTCGTATATCCTCCCCACTCGAGCTGCAAATTTCTCTGAGTTGCAGTTCACTTTGGTTGGTAAGAAATACAGCCACTTGCCACAGTTTCGTGCACGCGAACGTGAGCAGGATGTGTTGAAGATACTCAGAGTGCTTGGTACGTGGTCATAATTTCTTTCCTATCCACCTCTAGTTTAATTGATGATCCGTAGGGCTTGAGATGAAAGACCCGAAGTTCATAACTGTGTTCAATCACGAACATGCCATTTCCCAAGTTCCTGCCGTTCCCAGTTGGGTTCAGGCACCCTGGCCTCCACGCTATAACCGGGGAGTAACTCAGTCGAGCGACGTGAAGGTGACAGCCTAGCTATCGCAGTATCTATCTGCATGCCGCTGTTAATGATTATTCTGCTATTGTATTTCGTTACTGCTTTGGATATGTACACTGCTTCGATCGCTTCGGTTTGTTTTGTCACTGAATGACTCTTGACATAAATTGTAGGTCTATACAATGCCTGGGTCTAATTATATATCATGTCATGGATATTTCAGCTGAAATGAAGGGAGAGCTTGATTCCAATTTTTGACATGTTGTAGGTGAAGGCTTGAGTGACAGGATGAGAATTACGCTCAAATGAAACTGTAATTACCTTCAAATCAACCATTTCATGCCCGGTGGATGGGCCACTATGCATCATTCAGCTCAGCTTTGCCAGCCATCCTGCCACTGCCTGAATTTTGTGAAAGGCGAGGAAATTCTGACCTGCATACTAAGTGGACTGGGACTGGCAGCAAAACTCAGTAATTGCCCGAACTTAGTAATACATATCCATTTTCATAGTCAGCCATTGAATTTAGAGTCTAGACAAGAAAAGATGAGAAAGATGCTGTAATAAATGGAGTAAAGTAATGTTCAAGTTGACAGATGAAAACAAGTTGGTCCTCACAGCGTTCAAACCATGGACACTGGACAAAATTTGGAATCGGACCAAGTTCAAAAAATAAAAAAATAACCTCGGCCAATCCGCCTACTACCACCTGGATTGCAATAACAATGACATAGGTATAGAGATGGTAGCACAGGAAACTATCTTTGGTAAGATACCGAGGTTACTGAAGATAGTTTCCTGTGTAGAGATGGAACTTGAACCTAGATATAAAAAGGTGGGTAAATATGCAGGAGAGATCGGATGGGGAAGAGTCATCACAATAAGATAAGATGAAAAGATGAAAAAACTAAGAAAAAAATGAAATGAGCAGAGAAGACTCACCGAATCTGGAGGTGCCGCTGGGAAAATATTAGAAATGTTAAGTTGAAATATGAACTTGAAACTAAAAATGGAGTAAAACTTGAAGTTGATGATTTTTGTTTTTTTACAACTTGCTTTGTGAAGCTGCCAGTAGTTAATTAGCTAAGTTTTCTGCCACCAGGGTTCTTCTCAACAAAGGCAACTGCAAACAAAAATTTGTGAAACTTGAAATTTGGGTCAGTAACTCATTCATTGAATGTAGCTGCCTGTCATTGGCAGTTTGATGACTTTAATACCTGAACTTGAGCATGATACTTATTAATAACTTCTAAGAACTGTTAAAATATAATATAATGGTGTTGACTGTGTACTACTACAATTGTGTGATATTTTCAAGTTGAACATTAATTCAACTTTAAAAAATCTGCTGCTGTCAATAGATTGTCTGATATGTATATTTACTCTGCAAATTATTGACTAAGAATGAGGAACAGGTATCCAGTATATTATCTGAATTCCAGCTTGGATTCCAATTTCCAGTTCTACTTGGTATCAGCATACAGCTCTGACGGATATTGGATAATGGAATAATAGCCCCCTGGGCAATTCCATTGGAGTCAGTCAATGGTTCTACTCGATACATGCTTGTCAGAGGATCTGGTCCATTTCTAAATCGTGTAAACCAGGTTATATAAACCAAAGGTGTAGAGGGCCAGTTTGAGGAGCAATTTGTCTTGTACCATATTCAGTCATGAAATCTCTTGGAAGTGAAAATATAACTCGAATTCTGGCCACCCTGCATCCTATCACTGAGGTGGACTCAGCATTATCATCATCCAGAACAATAACAGTATCATATCTGGCCACTGAGGTCTTTCTCCAAATAGGTATGGCTTTAATAATTTCATTTGGAACATCCAATGGATCATCAAATAAGTTTGCAGGCTTCAGTTTAAATTGGTGCCAGATATTAAGGGTGTTAAATGGAAGTGCTGCATTAAGTATTTCAGCTTTTGTAGCTTGTTCAGCCTTTGGAAGTAGTGAGTTTATATACTGCTTCAATTTTACTACAAAACCAGGTGCACTGTGTGAAATAATAATGCGACCCAGACTTTTTTTAGGCTCTGCAGGAAATTTAGCTATCTGAAATTTAGCCAGTAATTGATCCTCCAAGTCACTGCCAGCAGGAGGCTTACTGCCAGCTGCTTTTAACATTAATATTCTCGTATTGACAGAAGACTCGAGTATAATGTCACCACTACTACTGCCAGCAACTTCTTGAACTTCAAGAGGTTCTGTGTTACTAGTACTACCCTCAGCTTGACTATTGGCTGAATCAACCCACAATCTAAAGAAATCATATGATGAGACTTTTTCTTGTCTTGATAGCCATTGAGTCATCTGGGGAAAATGATCACGTTTGTTACTAGCATTCCAACCCTCTTTTGCAAAATCAATGTGATACCTCTCAAATGCCTCAGTATTACAATTGTCAGTTGTGCCAAGCCATTTAATAGATTCTATGTAGTGACTCAAGGCATGAAATTTTGGAATATTGAAGTCCTCCCTGGCATTGTTATCAATGAAATAAGACCTATTCTTATGCCATGTTTTTAGTTCATCTGCCATGTAACCCAAAGTTTCCTCATCATGAGAGGGATACTGAGCAAGCTGAATAAAATGAAGTAAGCTTCTGCAAGCTTCAATTCCCTTTGAATCCATTTTTCCAATCAACGATGCAAGGAGAACTTGGGCAATATGTTTATGCTCAGTCCCTGAGATCTGAGTCAAGCCTGATATTCCATTTTTAAAATGACGTACACCAGATGTTGGAGGTAGTGCTTGTAACCTTTTATCAATTTGCTCTTTGCCTACAATGTCTAGTACCCAGTTAACCAAATGCTTAAAAACACCTTGGTAACATTGATGCAGAATATCAGGTCCAATACACATGTGTATATCAGTTCCTGGAAAGCCAAACCAAAAGGGATCAAAGGTTCCTCCAGCAATATCATAATTGCTCATGGCATATTTATGCACATTATTTCCCCTATTCACACTTTTTGTTTTTGTAGTAGTATACTGATTCCGGGCTTCCATTATTTTCTCAGTAGTCCAAGCTTGAGTCCTAGGCTCTCCTGTACCAGGATTTTCCAATTCATGAGCTTTGCGTATACACTTTGGACAAGTTCCATATTTAGTGCATGTTACAAGACACTGCTCAGGGTAGTCTGCAATATATATGCCCAGTAAAGGATAAACCTTCCTCACTTCACCATTTCCACCTACCATCAGTATTCCGGGCCCATTTGGATCACCAGCAGGTTTCAATGGCTCTAAAATATGAGCCATTGAGCGGTGAAAAATCTCATAGTTTCGTATTTTCAAAGCTGATTTTGATAAACCATGTTTATCAGGCTTATCTACAGAAAGATATGCTATTAAAATACAGGCTCGCGAACTTGGCTTACGCCTGAGAGCTTTTGGAATATTTCCAATAGTAAGATAAACAGGATATGCTGCTTTGTTTCCTGAAAATCTAGTAAGCTGAGTTTTGTCAGATGCTATAATAACAGGACAGATTGTTTCATCTTTGACAAGGGTCTATAATAGAATGTGAAATCAGCAACTCTTATAGTATCATACATGATCAAATTCACTCAATAGTAGAGAGAAAAGTTCTTACCTGGGCTGCATTCCAAAAGCCGCCTGTCCACATTTCCGAATATATCTGGTTACTGGCAGTTTTTTTTTACCATGAAACAGCCTTGCCGGCTTATAAACCAAATGGCTTGAAAGAAAAGGATTGCCCCAGAGTGCTTCAATTGCTTTGATTGGATCTCGATGGTGAATAGTAAAATGCTCATCTGGACGATCTTTGAAAGATAACTGTTTTGTAAACCATTTGCCACATCTGTCAGGAATGTTATCAATGAAGCTCAGCATACTTCTAGAGCTCTCATAAGAAAGTCCAAGTTGTGTCTTCACCTATACAAAATAGAATAGATATTTGAGTGATTTTATCATATTAGTCATATAGACTAATTCTTACCAGAGGTATCTTCAGTAACCGATCAAATGATTTCTGAGATATTTTTTCTTTGATCGCCCACTGTGCTATTTCCCAGTCTAGCCTGGAGGTAAAAGGATGGTATTCTCCATGATTTTCATCACTGCTACTGGAAAATAAATTCTTCCATTTTTCATAGACATTTGGCTCTTTTTTATGAACTTTTCCTGCAGTAGGATGCCACTTCCAATGTCTTAGCTCATCCTCATCATCTTCAACTAGTTCAACTTGATCCAGCTTTTGGCTATGTTTGATATTCAAGTTGGAATCCTTTGCCTCTGAAGTAATAGACTCTGAGTCATGAATATGAGAATCATCATCATCATCTGGCAGGTCCAAATTGACTCTGTTTTCATCCAACTTGGGCAAAAAGTTAAACGAGTCCACTAATTCTTCCAAGGAGTCAACATGCCAGAATTTCCTTGCTGCTTCTTCCAATTTTTTTCTAGTTCTGCATCATCCAACTCAGCCAACCCTAATCCATTATCAGATCCAATGGTGTCAAACTGAGTACCTGCACTGGACAGAACAGAATCTTCAGCTTCTTCGGACTCTATTACTGAGATGGAGTCAGAGTCATCACTAGTATCAATATCCATTTCATGGGACAGAGAGGGTAAGTCATTACTATCAATATCATTTGCTTCCTGTTCAAGTTGGATTTTAGAGTTGTCAGTCTGAGAATCCTGAGATTCCAGATATTGGATAGTATCGAGAAGTGAGCAGACAGTACTTCAGACTGTTTTAATACCTCTTTTCTATGATTTTTATCACCCTGCTTTGCCTTAACCGAATGTGCTTGATCCTATCTGCAGACCGGTTAAAGACCTGGTAGCACACTGGGCACTCTGATTCTGGCATAATGGTGGCTTTTGAAGTGGCAATACCAGCCAGCTGAAACTTGAAGCAAAGTGATAGCCCTAACTTCAAGTTTATACGAGTAGCAGTACCTGTTGTGAAAAAGGAAGATGGGTCCTGGAAAGAAATGAAAACCATCTTCATCTGGTCCGAAGGTTTATATGTGAAATTGAGTGCGCATAATCGAGATTTCAGATGACTTGAATAATAAAATTCGTGCGAATGATCAATGTGTCGATTTATGCATTAAGAAAGCGGCTACAAGTTTTACCTTGATTTCTTGATCAACTTGAAGTCAGATGACAGGTTGACATCCAAGATCAAGATGGATTTATGGCCCGGTGAAAGGACGGGCTGGCGAGAGGAGTTCCGAGGTATTTACATAATGCGAAATGTTATATTGGTTGAGTGGTTGAATGGACGAGGGCGACAACCGCTAACTCCGCGTCATTGATCCCGGGTGTTAACTCCGACGACGATCCTCGTGTATCGACGAATTGATGCAATAATTTGATTTTCAATTGATTTTCAACCCTCTCTCCGGAACCACGACTCGCTCCCTTTCATCTTCCTGGTACACGTTCTTTGTCTCACCCTCTAGCGCTACCGGAGATCCCAACAAGCATGGAATCGTACTATGCCATAGTTCAACCAGGAGAAAAGGCCATTGAACATCGAAGATATGTTCCCCTCGCTCCGCTACTAAGTTTGGATCGCGCTGGCCAACATTACATTCAGAAAAATGAATCACGTTGGAGTGTGTATTTCCCCTAACTTGCATTTGCATCGTTCAGTCTTGAGGAATTTTCCCACCAGAGCTCGCTTGCCAACAAAAGTGTAATGGCGTCACAGAAGCTCATTTCGGAGGGAACCGTTGAGTACTTTGACCTGATCATAGCAATGTTCAATACTAATATCTTCCTTTTCTTGTTTACATCCATAGTGGATAGGAGCAGGAAGTATCAGGTAAATCTTCGAAGTTATGATGACGCCGAGACAGTTATCATGGCGAGTTTCAGGATAAGGTGTCGGTACTACTCTGCCTGGCGCTCTCAAACTTTTCATTTCCTGGTCCTCTTTCTACTTGATGGGATCGTATATCTCTATGCTCGCGTGGTGTATCAATGTATGTGCTTTGGGATACCAACCTCCCCGTTCGTTCTACGATGGTTGACATACATCGATATGTATTCCTCTAGTCCACGCCATTTGGTTTCTCGTGATCCCTGCCTCGTCCCTGGTCTTGCGGCCGACTCTTTGCGATCGAACTCCTGCCTACATTTGTCAGCAACTGAGGTGCCTGCTCCTTCCTCGCTCATATCCCTCACGGGTTTCCAACCCAGACCCTCGCGAGATAGACGCCAGGCCGCTTCCTTCTGCTCTCTTCCGTACCAACCCCCTTCTGAACAAGTCGTGGAACCGATCAATGCTGCTGAGTTTGAACTTCATTGTAGATGTCCCGCGGCGTAAACTTGGAATATAACATCGAAACTCAACCTTCCCCACGTGACTCACCGCGTCCTTGCTCTTGCCTCTATGACGAAGCGAAAATCATCCATATCCTCCTCTAATGGCCAGGACTCGAAGCGTTCAAACCAGACTAAGCAAGCTATACCGGTCAAGGGTTCGAAGACTTCTTCCCAACCCGGATTCCCATCCTCCAAATCCTCCTCGTCTAACGCCAAGCTCAAAAAATCTTCAAGTCGCGCAAAGACGTCCGACTCGGCCGCTGGTATTGTAGTGTCAGCTCGATATTCGGCCGCAGTGGAAAAAAAACAAATTGGTGAGTGACCGGCTTTTCAGGTACATTCCCATTCGGCTGATAGATGATAAGACACGGACTCCGAAATGGAGATACCCCCAACGAAGCCGCGTTTCTTAACCGTCTCAAGAATAGTATGTATTCTTTAGCTATGATTGTGTATAACTTCGCTTATATTTTTGTCTAGCTCACGTCAAGGACCAAGCAAAAAGCAAAAAGTCATCTAGGGTAGCTCTTCAAAAGGAAGATAGCGAGAACGATGACAGTGGTAATGATGATGATACTGGTAGTGATCCTGGGAGCAAAGGTGGCCGCAGAGGTGAGAGCGAGAATGAGAGTGAGAGTGATACCTCTAGCTCCAGCTCCGCCCCTGAAGGTGGAGCTATGGAAGACAACGACAACGTGAGTTACTATTTCTGATTACAATTGATTGTACTCACTGGCCAGAAGGTGACACTCCGTGATATTACCAAGAAGACCAAGAAGGCGAAGATTTTAAAGGGAAGTGGAAAACAGCCCAGTACCAAGGTTTTGTTGACGTCGTTCGACTCGCCGGCCCTCGCAGCTTTCGCCAAACAGTGTGTACGGCTAGGGATATGCATCTTAGAGATGTTCCCGGATGAGCCGAAATTCGCCATATCTCTTCTTAAGGAGGAATTGAAGAAGGAGCGGCAAATGTATAACGACGACAAAAAGCTGTGTGCCCTGAAGAAGCTCAGAGAAGATGTTACCCAGAGCCTCAATCTGGTCACATATGTCAGTACCGTTTCATCCTTTCTATTTTGTGCTCTGAGAAGCTGTTTTTCAGATGAATTACGCCCGAAACCAGGTTCGAAAGGACTTCTTTAGGCACGTAAAAATACACGTTTGTGAACTCTTCGGAATACCAGTCCAAGGGGATTCGACAAAAACGGTGAGTGCTACTGCTGTGTGCAAATTTATAATTTCTATAGTGGCTGATCTCCGTAGCGTGATGTTGTCAACTGGCTTCTGGGGAACCGAAAGTACCATCATCAGGACGTGGACGTTGAGGTATTTGTTCATTTTCACGTTGCATATCATCATTCTCACACTGGGCTTGCATCTGTGATTCTTTTTTCAGCGTAGGACGGTTGGGCCAAGACCATTTCGGAGTCCGCTGTACGGGATGATTCTTCGTAGCTACCTGGTTCAAGGAAGGCCACAGCAAGATCGCCTTCTCATCAAGCATCTTCGCCAAATTAAGATCATTCCGAAGACGCTGATCGCCTTTTTGACTACGTTGGTCTGTGACTCTTTTTCTGCCTTTCTTTGCTGCTCTCAGCTGGCCTTCCTAGATTTACCATGCCATAGAGGGATGTTCGTCTGATGCTAGCAGGCATTCGGCTCACATCAATGAGGACAATCTGGGCGCCTAGTAAGTGGTATCTCTTACTTAATTCTTTTCTGTTTGATTTAATTTGCTCGCTTGGCTCTGCTAGTTATAAATCTATACTTGCCGAAATTGAGGCGATCGAGCAAGGCGCGACTCAGTACTTCAAAATATTACAGAGAAAGCTTTACACTGAAATGCTGTACGTCTTTTTTTACAACTCTCAAGCGCATGTTATGGTTCAATGTATTAACTCTTCGTAATAGATCCGCTGGTCCTGATGCTGCCCCCACGCAAGAATATGATCTCAACCACTTGAATGCCCTTGCCCTAGCCGAGGAGGAAGATGACTCCATGCTGCAAGCTCGGAGAGAGGCTGGGGATGGGATTATAGGGAAAACGAATGAGAGGAAAGCTGAAAAGGTAAAGGGAAGAGGTGCTAGGGTGGGGGAGGAGGGAGTTGGAAAGGTTACTGAGCAGGAGATGGAAATGGCAGCGCAGATGTTCCATTCTGAGTCATTTGGGACGTATATCAAGAAAAGTCTGGAAGAGTTGAGGGAGAGTGATGTCAATGGTGATGATGAAGGCGAGGGAGAGTGGATGGGGGACAAGGCCGACGATGATGCCGGAAGTGAGAATGGGTTTGGATCTGGGAGTGAGGGTGGACAGAGTCAAGGGGGAGACGTGAAAGGGAGCATGGACAAGAATGATTGTGGACCGAGGCTGATCTTGAAACTGGGTGCTGGTGGTGGTGGTGCCAACAGCAGAGATATACATGCTCCTACCCCTGTTCCTACCCCTGTGGGCACTGAGGTGGGGGAGGAAATTGTAGAGGTACAAGTGGGTGGAAGACGTCAAGGAGGTCTGAGGAAAAGAGGAAATAATATGGGGCAGGTAGCCATGGTACAAGCACGGGCGACAAGATCTTTGACCAGATCTAAAAATGTTGACAATAGGCATCTTTTGGATTAGTTTTCCCCATAAACCCAGGTATCACTATTTATGTCTTTTTTACCACGTATAGTCATTATTTACTTTGTTAATCTATAATCAATGTGGGGAAAATCTGGATACTAGTGAGATGAAATTTAGGTTGTTTGAGGATCCTCAAAGTAAACTCAGGATGCCTCAGGATGCCTCAGGATAATTTTTTTATTCAGGAAGGGGAAATTGTATCATCAATGAGTTAACTTGTGGTTGGTATGAAATGTCCTCAAGCTTATAGCAAGGATACTGGGGAAAATTAAAAATGGTCACATCAGCACTTGATACTATTTTAGACAATCTTCCAGCTGATGACAAGATTGCTCAGCATAAATTAAATTACCACCACAATATCTGAGGAACTGTAAACTCTACTTTATGTTCTGACTATCATCACTCCGAGTACATCCATAATATCATGAGATTGTCTTGTGATACAGGCTTGCTTGCCAGTAGCAAGTATTGGGCTACCTAGTGTAATATTTATACAACTCACATCAGGAATATATCACCAGTGGTTGGTCTGAACCAGTTCAAAGATTGATTAACTATTCTAGAGGGAAATCAAGCATGTCCAGAGCTCATGGAAGTGATCTAAAGAGAAGTTTGTTTTATTTGAAGAGGTCTTTGTTTAGCTTGAAGTAAAGATAATATCCTTAAGATTTGGGGGTTATCCACAAGGAACTTAAGCACCCTAAGGAGCTCATGCGTCTTAGAGAACCCAAAGATACTTGAAAGAAATTTGATAAGACTCAAGCATGCAATCATATTTCCAGATGAACTTTGGTGCGCCGCAGGATATACCTACTCCAGAAATTGGCAGAGGCAGCAAACAAATCCAAACCAACAAAAACTCTCCAGGAACTTGTTCCCCCGGAATATCACGCCACACCAAAGTCTTCTCCGAAAAAGAATCTGAACGTCTACCCGCACACAAACCCTGGGATCACGCAATCGACCTCAAACCAGACGCTCCCGAAACCCTACGTACGAAAATCTATCCAATGTCTCTTAACGAACAAGAGAAGTGGACAAATTCCTCAAAGAAAACTTACGGAAAGGGTACATTCGACCATCCAAATCCCCTCTAGCTTCCCCAGTGTTCTTCGTCAAAAAGAAGATGGAAAACTACGCTTCGTCCAAGATTACCGAAGGCTTAACGAATACACCATTAAAAAATCGATACCCCCTCCCCCTGATTGCCGACATCATTAGCTGCCTCCGAAAATCAAAGATCTTCACCAAAGTTTGACGTACGATGGGGTTACAACAATATTCGAATTAAGACGGACATGAATGGAAAGCAGCATTTGCCACTAATCGGGACTCTTTGAACCGCTAGTTATGTTCTTTGGATGACCAACTCGCCCGCTACTTTCAAGCTCTCATGAACTCGATTTTTACTGATTTGATTGCGGCTGGAAAGGTTGCTGTCTACCTCGACGACATTCTCATCTTCACGGAAACCCTAACGGAACACCGCTCTATCGTTCACGAGGTCCTCACCCGTCTAAACCAACACGACTTGTACCTAGGCCAGAAAAATGCGAGTTCGAGCAGTCATCCATAGAGTACTTGGGCTTGTTATCGGAGAGGGAGAAGTTCGAATGGACCCAGTCAAAGTGGAAGCAGTTAAAAACTGGCCCACACCCTCCTCGCTACGTGATTACGCGGTTTTCTTGGATTGCTAACTTCTATCGGAGGTTCATCAAAGACTTTGCTAAAAAGGCCCGACCACTCAACGATCTCACTCGGAAGGACATCAAATGGAATTGGGGAACCCAGCAGCAAGAAGCATTCCAATCCCTAAAGGACACCTTCACCGTCGGCCCGATTCTCGTCTTATGGATCCCAACAGACCAACCAGAATCGAAGTGGATGCCTCAGGATTTGCCACCGGAGGGACACTATTACAGATGCAGGAAGACGGACAGTGGCACCCTGTGGCGTTCCGATCAGCCTCGATGGACCCAGCCGAGCGAAACTATGAGATCTATGACCGGGAGATGCTGGCCATTATCGAAGCATTAAAGGACTGGCGAAACTTCTTGGAAGGACTGCCGGAATCATTTGAGATTATCACCGATCATCAGAACCTAGAATTCTGGAGAACAGCACAAGACCTCAGCCGAAGACAG
>JAACJN010000330.1:0-46713 GCA_013368555.1 Collybiopsis confluens
GAACACGTGTCAAACTGAAAAGAAGCGAAGCGAAACCTCTTCCTCTGTAACCTCTTCCTCCGTCCTTAACATGGGCAAGCGAAAGCCACCTTCGCTTGAGAATTCTTCCAAACGCTCTCGACCGGATCCTACTGACGCACTGGAAAGCTTCATGCCATCAAGTGCCTCGGAGTCGACAAGCTCAAAAGCTAGCAACGCAACCAGCGCAACTTCAAACCAGTCCTCTAGTCGGAATGTTTCTACCTCAAACAAGCCCAAAGCCCTCTCCAGTAATCATGGGGCACAGTCTCATTTGGCTTCTCCATCTCCTTCCGCGGATATCATCCTCAAGAATTTACTCAATAATTTACCTCAAAATGATGAAGAAACCGCGTCTTATTTCGCCACCTTACTCAAGGCTGCCTCGCGTAGACAAGGTGTGGAGAAACAAGGTATTCTTTGTATTCTTGCTCTAGTATTTACCAACAATGCTTATGTCGAGTGCAGAACCTTTATTCGACCTTAATAAGGATGAGAATTTATTTCTCCAAGAGCTAGACGAAGGTAATTCTTCTTTATCCTCTGCTTGTTTTTTTACTACTGAGAGTAACAGCCCTTGAACCTCCGAAGCTCCCAAACAATGGAGAAATTGCTGAGGGTGAAGAAGACGACTTTGATGAAGATGAAGAAGATGAAATCAATACCAAAATGGGAGATGGTCGTGACGACAGTGAGGATGGCCGTGAAAATGTATGTTGTTTAGCTTCAATGGTCGTGTTACGCTGATAGCTACATGCTCACCCAGATGATGCCGGCCAGAGATATCACAAAGCACCGCAAGAAAAATCCTGCTCAACCAAAGCGAGGACGAAAGCCTAAGGTCCTCCTCAAAGAGTTTGAAAATGAAGACCTTGCCCTCCTTGCGAAGCGTTGTGCTCGGATGGGTACTTGTATTCTGAATATGTTTCCAGACAACAAGCTCTTTTCGTGGGCACTGTTTTCTGACACGCTCAAGGCTATGGCTGCAGAAGGTAGTGCGGATGACATGGTGAGATATCTCAAGCAAATATCGTCTGACCGAAACAAGAGAAAGGATCTGGTAACCTTTGTGCGTCACCTACTGGAACTGGGGGTATTAGTTTCTAACAATAGGTAGATGAGCTACGGCCCCTCATCTATTCGCTTTGACATTGGCAAAGAGGTCAGGATTCGGGTCACCCAGCATTTTGGAATCCCTGGAAATATGTCCCAAGAGCAGATTGTTGAGTTACAATGTCTTGTGTGTTCTCTGTTGTGATTGACTTTGTAGCCTACAGAGCTCTGCTGTTACTTGGTTGATACACAACCGAAGATTTCATGAAGGCGACGTGGACATCCATGTGGGTCATTCATTATCTGCCATATTATGTGATTACTACATTTTCATAGGAGCGGACCACAAATGGTTTACCGTTTCAAACCACTCTCATAGGTGGCATTCTGCGAGGCTATTTCATCGATGGAAAACCTTCCCAAGATGAGCTGCTTGTTGCTTACCTCAAGTCACAGCGCAAGGTTCCACTGGCACTGATTGCAATGGTCGTAACTTTGGTGTGTTTCCCGCCATTCTCCCTGTCTTGCTCCGAACTGAGTATACAGATTGGCAATGCAATCCAAGAATATGCCATTGGATATAAGCAGCTTACAGTACTTTCAGCTGCTAATCTTGGTTTCCAGTGAGTCTTCAAGATCATACCCTTTGTTCCCTAAGTCTTGAATTTCAATTTCTGCAGTTATACGGCAATTGTCAAGACACTGCGAGATTTAAAATTGAAAACCCCAGCTTATTACGAATTTCTGCAGACAAAACTGTGGCAGGAAATGAAGTGAGTCTCTTATTTTTTGGGAGATGCTGGTGCTGATCTCGCGTAATTTTTAGTACCGCGGCCCCGGAAATTGTACCTCCGCAGGTATATGATTATGAGGCGCTCACCGCATTTGCTAATGCTGCAAAGAATGGGAAGGGAAATGCTGAGGAGCAGACATGGTTTGTAAGTGGAAATGGAAAGAGGAGTGATAGCGAGAACCGGAATGGGCAAACTGGAGGCGGCGGCAGAGATGTGAGCAGGAAGGGAAAAGGAAAGGCAGCAGAGGCGGTAGAAGAAGAAGAGGCAGAGGAAGAGATAGAGGATGATGTGGATCCAGAGAAGAAATGGAGGAGGAGAACCTTGGCGGAAGGGCTGATGGGGGAGCCGACACTCATCCTTGATGGTAGTCCTGAGCTCTAGTACTACATTATATTTAGAAGCATAAGTTTCACCCTTCGCCGTAATAGTATTGTTTCAGACATCAATGCGGCCTCCGTAATATTGTACGGAACTTGTCTCAACAGTTTTCAATGATAATTCGGTGATCTTCAATAATATTTTAGACGTTGAAATTGTATATCGAGATACCTCGTAGTGTTTTCAAACAGGTCCTAAAGGTTCCACAAAAGAGTCCCAACTTTGTTAAAGGGGTTGTTAATGATGTTTGAAAGACCAAAAATTTAACTTTGCAAGGCCTTACATTGTTATATACCACATTTGAGGTGGTAGAAAGATGCTATAAAAATCTGTAAGATAAGTAAAGGAAAATGAATATCTCATTAAGTCACTGAAAGACACCTCTGAGGGCATTGAAAGAACCTGAAAGACCTTGAAAGCCCGTCAAAGTGTAGTCAGGGGCGCTTAGAGATCCTGAAAGACCCATCAGAGAATCAACAGGAGCGCTAAAAGCCTGTCAAAGTGTAGTCAGGGGCGCTTAAAAATCTTTGAAAAACTTTGAAGTGCGACAGGAAAGACCTCGAGTGTCACTGAAATGGTAGTAAGTTAATGGAAAGTAAATGGCAAGGCATTGTAAATCTTTCAGCTTTGTTTGAGTGATTCTAGCCATTCTTCATTACACACCAAGGCCAACATTGTTGACTTGCATGTACTGGAGATACTGCAAGAGAAACCTGTGGGTCACCCAATGCACTTGTGTGATATACTGTTCATTTCAACAGCATCATTCATGTTTTCAGAGTACAAGGGTGTCCACATATAACTTTTGGGTACCCCGCATACATCAAACATTTTCTCTAAAAATTTTACATTACTTCAGATTGTTCTTTAGTGCCTTCAAGCAAGTCCGTGGTAGATTAGAAAGGCACAAGGAGGTGTCCTGTATCCTTGCTTCACCAGGATTTTGGGGGGTCTCTCCTAGATTTTTGGATAGCTTGGACTCCCCAAATCACCCATGTACTCTCAAGATTTTTGCAAGTGATTTATTATAACTCAGGAAACAGACAAAAATTAGTGATGGATGTGACGCTGTTGCGTTCCACACTGGTCCTAACTTTTGCAAATACGATTCGATGGCGGCACCATCCATACATTCCTTTCGGACTTGTTCTTCAGATGCCAACCAGTACGATTCCGCAAGTTCTGCCCTCGTAAATTGTTTTCCTTCGGATTGGCGCCAACCATCCACTTCTAATTCACCCTGCTCATTAAAATGGAACCCAATAGCGATTTCCTCCTCTCCCTGATCGCTAGTCAGATCTTCGAGGTTCGAAAATTTCCATCTGGCTCTGCCTTCGATGGCTCTTCAGGTGTAGGCAGTTTTTTATAGTTAGGCACCTCATATCTCGAAGTATCCACTTTCATAACGTTGGCTAACTTGCCACGAGCGAACGTAGGAACTACACATTGCCGTTTAGAGTTAGGGCAAGTGATTGTGAGTTCTGTATCACCGTTTGCAAAGGTTTTAACGTTGCTTTCCGTCAGCGCATCGAATGGTCTTCCCATAAGTAACATATATGGTGCACGATTTTGAACGTGCAATTGTAGGTAGATAGTAAGGTCACCAAATGTAAATGGGACGTTCCTAGCTAAACCCTCAGTTCTACCCAACCCTCCATGTGAATCCTGCATTTGAAGAGTTACGTTGGGATCCCAAGTTAGGCCCAACTGAGTAGCCACTAAACGGTCAATCGACACAATCTGTGATCCAGAATCTAAGATTCCTTCAACAATTTCGTTTCTGTGATTGATTCGAGCCGCAATTGTGTTGTAGATTTGCTCAGTAAGCAAGTGCATAAACTAGAACTTTCTATTACTTTCTATTATCTTCGCTGCTATTCCTCTACTTACATCTCATAGTACATAGTAGAACCTTCTAGATACATGTACTTAGGTATATAAGGCTTGTACTGAAGCCTACATACAACAATACTATTATCTTAATCTCTTATTCTCACAATAGGTTATGGGCCCCGCCATCAGCCATAACTGATTTTGTACTCCTCCGAGTCTCTCACACTCATTTAATTCCCCTGGGAATCATCCATTGTACTGGATACCCTCACGAGCTCAGCGCTCCGAGTCAGACCTCGAGCTCATTGCCATTTTATCCCCACCCCGCTGATCTGTGTGTTCGGATCATCATTGAATTCTCACCGCCGTCACCCACCATTTATTCCCCGCCGCTACTTGTCGTTGTGTTCGCTTGTAGGCCCGGCCCCCGATTCCTTACTAGTCGCTTACGCCCGGTGTGTCCGGCAAAGCACTAATTGAGAGCTGTGCCTGGTGTGTCCGGCAGCTACTCCCGAGTTGTATTCACTGTGCCAGGTGTGTCCGGCAGTGCAATGCATTTATTGATGCTGCGTCAGGTGTGTCCGGCAGCCATCAGAAGTTATACCAATGCTGTGGCAGGTGTGTCCGGCAGCCATTGAAGTCGTCCGATACTGCGCCAGGTGTGTCCGGCAGTAATCTGGAACTCTATTGTTGCGCCAGGTGTGTCCGGTAACAACGTCTACTGAATTTCTCATGTGTTGAGAAATCAAATCTATTCAAACGCGTGTGTCGCGAGATTATAGATTCGAGGGGGAGTACTAACCGACTTTACCCTTAACAAGGTATCAGTTCCACTGCGTAACTATAGCCATTTTTATTTTTGATAGTGTATTGCACTTGAGGGGGAGTGTTGTAGATTTGCTCAGTAAGCAAGTGCATAAACTAGAACTTTCTATTACTTTCTATTATCTTCGCTGCTATTCCTCTACTTACATCTCATAGTACATAGTAGAACCTTCTAGATACATGTACTTAGGTATATAAGGCTTGTACTGAAGCCTACATACAACAATACTATTATCTTAATCTCTTATTCTCACAATAAATTGATCGTAGTCCTTTGCTGTTTCCTGCTACAACAATCATATCGCGTCTCTCATCGTCGATGGGTAGGTCATTATGAAAACATTCTACCACATCTTTTTGTACCCAAGATCCTGCCGGCATTCCGTCTCTTTCTTCGGACAGATACTCAAACATGATCTCTGGTGCGAGAGCTAGGTCATCAATGTCGATATAATTACCGCGCATTAATACTCCTGTGGGCATTTCCGGAATCTGGGTTTCGCCGTTATCAGTTAGGACAGCTACATACGCTGACTTTCCCCGTTTAGGCTCGACTCGTCGATTCTTGAGTTTCCTTTCCAGAATCTTCTTCACTAACGAAGAAATTCCTAGCATCTCTTCGATGGATAGCTGAACGGTGCCTTCCAAAACTTTGGTAGCTACTTCTTCTGCTAAACCATCCTTAAACAACTCGTTCCTAACTCGATAGCTAGGTTGTTTCGATTTTTCTCGTTCATTTGACATAGTGAATGGGTGAGACTGATCCAGTGTATGAGAGTTAGGTACTTCAGAACAACGGTTCCGTACATCTGTCTCAGGTTGTGGCCGGAAGGTGATAGGTCGGACATCGTCAAAAGGTCGCTTCGCAGTGGCAGGAGACGGTCTGATGTCTCCATAACCAGCACTAGGCTGTTCCTTTGATACTATTTCCGTCCTAACTTTCTCCGCTGGCTCACTTTCAATCTCCGTACTTGTGTCCCTAGTTCGACGGAAATTCCGGTTAGGAATACCATCAAATCTATCTCTTGGAGGCATAAGTACACCATCAAACGCGACTTTCTTTTTAAACGCTGATTTCAGAGGTCCCGGAAGTGGTCCCCTTCGATCATTGTTCGTTTTATTGGGATTTTTGCTGAAAGGACTCTCCGGTGCCTGCACAAACGAGCTAGCGTAGTTTCTCCCCATTTGGTAGATACCACGACCAGGTCTAGGCTCCTTCATCGAGTCTAATAGTTTTTTCCCAAGTTAGGTCGGTCAGTATTTTGTGAATGATCCGGATATGATCTATCATTAAACCGTCTAACTTCATCAGATGGCCTTTGTTGGTTCATCTGCAGCATGGCATTTTTGGCCTCAGCTAGTTCGCGTAGGAGGACTTGTACCTGATCTTCAGGATCAAGTTGACGATTCATTTCGTCTTCTTCTTCATCAACCATATTTGCAAAGTAAGATTCAGCCTTGCCCCAACCTCGGGACTTAGCTATATCTTCGATTAATTTATAACGAGGAGTATTTTCGTCATCCCTAGGCATCCTAACTTCATCCCGCAATTTCATACGAGTTGAACCGTTGCCTTCTGGAACTAACCATCCTCTTTTAACGTAATCCTGATAGATAGGACACGCTGCTAACAAGTGGTCCTTTGCTCTACACATGAAACAAAGCATTTGCCGAGGTCCAGTGTTTGAATATGTGTTCCCATATCGAGCACTTGGTCCAGAGGGTCCGGATTGATTAAATCCGTACCGACTCTGATTCCCTTCAAAATTAGGCTGCCGTTGCGACACAGCTGCTCCAACTAGGGAGGCTACCGTACTAAGACCTTCGCCGACTTTTAATGTCATTTGACGCATTTCCTTTAACCATGCTTCATTGACATCCTGTTGAGATGCTAGACGCTCTTTTTCGAACTCTAACTTCTCTTTCTCATTAACACTATCTTTGGAAGCGGACTTCCACAAATCTGAAATGCCTCCTTCAACATCGTTCTCCTGCTTAATCTTTCTGACACTTTTAAGGTAGTCAAAGTTCGACTGGGCAGGTAGACCCGACGTGAGTGGATAGGCTATTTGGCTTCGCCTATACGATTCTGGGTTTGTAGAACCAATACCCGACGACCTTACAGAAGTTAGGCCGTATATAGATTCGTAGTTCGACGATGAGAAGACCTTTTCCGCCGCCGCTACAGCTTCTTTAAGCGTAATAGGATCCTCTTTTCTTCGATTACCGATCGTTGCCGGTTTTACATCCCTCCTAACTTGATCAAACACCATACTTCGAGTACTCTCTTCGAATACCTTCAAGTAGGTGCGTACCGCATCCCTATTAGCTAGGATGGGTCGATCCGTCATTAACTTTTCACATTCTGTTACAAACAGAACGTTATAAAGTCGAAACTCGGCTTTCTGCCTTATACTCAGTGGTTCGTATTCGTTGACAATTCGGTCTAACTCGTACATTGACCCTGCGACATCTAGCATTTCTTCAGGAAGAATATTCCGGACCTCTTTTACGAATTCATCGTAATTAGGTGTCCTAACACTCTTCATGCCCATAAATAGCTTTCTGGTCGGATACGTACTCCAATCCAGAGCTAGTTTTAACTTCGCATCGTCCGACGTAATGCCGTTCGAATCAAAGATCCATTCTGCTGCCTCAAACCATTGAATAACTCCGACTGGGTCTTCGATATTCAAGATAGGAGGGGTTTTGTATAACTTCGGTAACTTTTCGGCTGCAGCAGCCAACTGTGTTACCGCATCGTTCGAAAGGGTTGGTAACCCGATCTGAGGAATATTGTTCCGATTTGACATGTTTGTCGATGATAAAAAGATAGGATGAGAAGTAGACGAGATAGAATGCGAGAGATTGAGATTTGGAAAGGAAGACTGAAACCAAGACGAGAAAATAGACGGATAGTCGAAAGAAAGTGTTGGGGTTTGTGTAGAGGCGAGATTGATTGATTCGAAGTTGAAAGGATTCGGTCCTTGCTCGTTATTAGAGTTAGGACTTTCGCCGATCGGTGTTAAAGGTGATTCTGGTTGTTCTCTAAACTGGTCGTCGTTGTCTTGAGACGCCGAACGTACAGCAGGAGATTTTGGGTATGCTCCAATAGAAGGACCTTCTGGTTCGTCTACCGTTGCTTTTTCTTTTGCTTTACGAGTTCGCCCTCTGTTATCTGACGAAGGGTTCACTGATTTTGCTTTTCTTTGACGTGCTTCGACGCGATCTAACTCCCCAAAGTCAACGATTTGGACTCGAGATGAATTCCGAGTGTTACGCTTTGACGATGGTTCGCCTATCTTGTTTTTGCAACGTACAAAGGGTTTTTGTGGCTTTTAGGCCTATAGATTCTTTTTAGAACCCCTCGCGGTGGGCTCCAGATAACGCGCAGTGCGTGGGATCACTACTACCACAACCCAAAACCAAAACTAAACCCAAAATGTATTTAGGTAAGTTAGGACAGGTTCCGCCTTATCAAATTTTATAAAGGTGCGAGTGTGCTTGTCAAAGGTTACGCGGGTTCCGCAAGAATCTATCGCTTTTTAGGTTTTCTTTGTCCACAGGAGCTAGGGCTCAACTGCTTCGACGCTCGACTACGATGTAGCCTAACTAGGTTTTTATATAACTTTGTATCGCTTTTAGTCGAAGTAGGGGCGCACTGGCCTTTCTAACTTAAACTAAACTCGAAACGGACTTGTGCCAGTGACGAAGGGGCTAGGGCTCAACTTCCTCGTATGGACTTTTGGATAGATCAACGAAGGGGGGCAAGGGCTCAACTTCCCAACGAAGATAGGACAACTTTTTGGTAGATACGCGGTCTAGTTCACCACAACCTTGACCGGGCAAATTTCGTAACTTTTCTTTTCTTATTGGCTACACAGGAGTTTTCCCGCTGGTTTGCACTTCTCAGACGCCCACTCCGGCAGATACTGAGCAAAATATAATATAAGGTGAGATCCGCACTGGGTAATCTAAAGTTAGGATACATACGTGCGGAGTATATATACCGTAAAATAATAAATAATATTAAAATCCTCAAACTCCAAACAATATTCAAGAAAATGTTGAAACGTCGACCCCAATTCCACTCTCAGGTAAACCGATCACCTGGATAGTCCTTCCTAACTAGTTTTCGTAGGATTCTTCCATTTCGAGTAAAAGGTCCGACGGATCGGATGGTTAAACGGATCGGCTAACTTGTCCAGAGTTGGTTTAGAGTGCCTTGATAATTCTTTTAACCTTTGGATATACTCCAGCTTCTAGTTCCGCATGGTAACACGGGTCATAACTGATCTGGCATCGGAATGTCGGTACCGGTCCCTGTGAACTATGGCCTAGCTCGCCCAACGTACTTGGACGTACTCTCAACCATTCCTCCGTTGAGTGCCGAAGTATCCTAGCTTCTCATTACATTTCTTTTAATGTATGTCGCATATATCGACACTTAAGTCGTATCATATCATGTCATTTCATATCTTTTGGCTTTTCGTTCCATTTGGTACAAGTACTCAGTATCATCGAATAACATTTCGGGTGAAACCAAGTTAGGACTCGATAAGAGCCACTGGAATAAGTGCCACGTGTTAAATAGCCTCGCAGGTCTTCGATCCCTTGATACGAAGCAAGTAACTAGCTCATATATGAGACCCTTGGCGGTTTATGGGTGAGTCTGCTAACTTTCGAGAGTTAGGACCAAGTTCTCATAAGCCATCTATACAAAGATGTGTATGGTTTACCATCGACCCAGGTAAACATAGTTAGGACGCCTGGTCCAATCCTCGATTAATCGCATACATAGTTGCCTAGCTTGTTAGCTGACGACTAGGGCTCGTCTCAGCTCTCAAGTATACTTTCTTAACTTAGAAAGTCGTACTTTGGATGATTTCACGCATGAACGCAAATTAATCGCATCACCGCCGCAGTGCGAGTACCCCCAGAACGGTTTGCTATGTACCCTATTTCCTCGTATGACTCCATCGCTACATGTAACATATCGACTACGCTGGAAATAAACCCGAGTTCCTCCCACTTCCGTATTCAAGTAAGAGTGAGGGACAAGAACAACGACATAGCAACCGCGGCCATGGTGGACTGTGGAGCCACCGCTCTTTTTATTAGCAGAGCATTCGTCAAACAAAACAAAGTACGGACCTTCCCGCTGAAAAATCCCATTAACATCTATAATATCGACGGCACCAAAAACCAAGCCGGACAAATCTCCCACTTTGCGCGTCTGGCACTTACAGTGGACAGTCAGGAGTGCTGGACAGACTTCCTCGTCACCGATCTAGGCACTGAAGGGATCATACTGGGCCTGCCCTGGCTTCGTAAAGTCAACCCAAAAGTTGATTGGGAGAAAGGCCGTCTCTCAATCGAACCGCAGGCAGAAACAATACGGGCCACGGAGCCAGAGGTGGAACCGGCAGCTGAAGAAGAACCCCCGCTTTGCCGGATCCGAGCAAACAGGGCAACTCGTCGCTCCTGGGTCCAAGGGGGTATTCTCCAAAACGCACAGGAGGAAGTATGGTGTGCTGCAGGGTACACTTATTCACAGCAGCTCGCAGAAGAGGCACACAAGGGAGACCCCGTCAAAACTTTCGAAGAAATGGTACCTAAACAGTACCGAGACTTTAAAAAAGTATTCTCCGAAACGGCATCGGAACGGCTACCGGCTCACAAACCCTGGGACCATGCGATCGATCTGGTACCAGGGGCACCAGAGACGATGCGCACCAAGGTTTATCCAATGTCACCAAATGAGCAGGTGGAGTTAGACCAGTTCCTGAGCGAGAACCTACGCAAGGGGTATATCCGCCCATCCAAATCACCGCTAGCCTCCCCTGTCTTCTTCGTCAAAAAGAAAGACGGCAAGTTACGCTTCGTCCAAGACTACCGCAAGCTCAACCAGTTCACGGTCAAAAATCGTTATCCCCTTCCGTTAATTGCTGACATCATCAGTCGCCTTCAAGGAGCCCGACACTTCACCGTCATGGACGTCCGCTGGGGATATAACAACATCCGAGTAAAAGAGGGTCACGAATGGAAGGGAGCATTTGTAACAAACCGAGGCCTGTTGGAACCCCTTGTCATGTTCTTCGGACTCACTAATTCCCCAGCAACGTGATGAACTCGATCTTTACAGACTTGATTGCGGAAGGAAAGGTAGCGGTGTATCTGGACGACATTCTCGTATTCACCAACGATCTTGAAGAACATCGCAAGGTGGTCCGAGAAGTCCTAGCAAGACTGCAGAAAAACGATCTGTACCTCCGTCCTGAAAAATGCAAGTTTGAACAAAGGCAAATCGAATACCTGGGACTGATAATCCAAGAAGGAGAGGTGAGAATGGATCCCGTTAAAGTATCGGCGGTTCGAGACTGGGCCACTCCCAGAAACCTGCGCGAAGTACGGGGTTTTCTGGGCTTCGCCAATTTCTACCGCCGGTTCATCCGAAAGTTTGCTCAGATTGCCCGACCGCTCAATGACCTCACCAAGAAGAACACCAGATTTGACTGGGGAACACGGGAACAGGACGCCTTTGAAACCTTACGCTCCGCCTTTATCTCTGCTCCGATCCTAAGCCTGTGGGACCCCAACCGACCGACACGTATTGAAGTAGACGCCTCAGGATTTGCTACAGGAGGTGCCCTCATGCAGAAACAAGACGACGGTCTCTGGCATCCGGTTGCCTTTCGATCCTCTTCCATGCTACCAGCCGAAAGAAACTACGAAATCTACGACCAAGAAATGCTAGCGATCACCGAAGCCCTGAAAGACTGGAGGAGTTTCCTGGAAGGAGCACCAGAACCGTTCGAAATCGTCACCGACCACTCAAACCTCAAATTCTGGCGCACCGCACAAAACCTCAGTAGACGACAAGCGCGATGGGCCCTCTGGCTCTCGAGGTTTGACTTCCACATGATTCACCAATCCGGAAAATCGAATACCCAGGCTGACGCTCTCTCTCGTATGTCACAGCATCAGACCTCAGACGAAGACGATAATCGAGAGCAAATCGTCCTCAAACCGGAGCACTTCATCCGCGCCGCTCGTACCATCCTCGTCAACCCCTTGGAAGATCGAATCCGACAAGCGTCCCAGAAGGAAGCCGAAGTACTGGAAGGCCTGGAGAAGTTAAGGAAGAACGGTTTGCAACGACTTGCAAACGGTTTAGCGGACTGGGAAGAAGACAAAGGGCTGATCTACCACCGCGGACGTTTGTATGTACCCCCGGACAAAGACCTCCGAACCGAAGTACTTCGACAGTGCCATGATCAACCAACCGCAGGACACCCCGGCCTTCACAACACCCTGGACTTGGTCAGCACCCACTTCTGGTGGCCAACACTACGCTCCTTCGTAGAAAAGTACGTGGAAGGTTGTGAAATCTGCGCCCGAAAGAAAACGCTCCGTCACCCCCATGCTGTTACAGATCCCCTCGACGTCCCGAACGGCCTATGGGAGGAGGTTGGCGTCGACCTCATCACCCAACTCCCTCAGTCAAACGGATTTGATGCCATTCTTGTCTGCACCGATCTCTTTGGAAAACAGATTCACGCCATCCCCTGCACCACCAATATCACTGCCGAGGGAGTTGCCGACCTCTACTACCGTGAAATCTTCCGCCTTCATGGCCTCCCCCTCCGATTCGTCTCCGATCGAGGCCCTCAGTTCTCCGCAAAACTGATGCGCACCCTACTCTCCCGTCTTGGCATCAAATCAAACATGACCTCCGGCTACCACCCACAAGCGAATGGCCAGACCGAGCGTGCGAACCAGGAAGTCGAAAAATATCTCCGCCTCTACGTAGACCGACGACAGGACGACTGGGCCGAACACCTCCCAATGGCGGAATTTGTCATCAATTCTTGCACCCACTCCGCAATCGGCATCTCCCCCTTCGAGCTCACCTACGGCTACCAACCTCTATTCAACATCCCCGTCGGTCGTCGTAGTGGCATTCCCGGGGTGGATGATCGCATCCAGATATTGCGGGAAGCACGTCAGGATGCCGGAGCAGCTCTCCACTTAGGAAAACGGAAGCAGAAGGAACAGTTCGAGAGGGGAAAACGAAAGGCACACCAATTCAAGGTTGGAGGACGGGTCTGGCTCAGCGCAGAAGACATCAACCTCCAGTTATCCAGCGAGAAGTTAGGCGACCGACAACTCGGCCCCTTTGAAATCCTGGAAAAACTGGGCCCCCTTGATTACCGACTCGACCTACCCCTGTCACTAGACCGCCTCCACAACGTATTCCACGTCGACAAACTCTATCCCTGGAAAGGCAACGAGGTAAACGGCGAAATACCAGCACCCCCAGAACCAATTTACCTCGAAGAAGAAGACGAGCCGGAATACGAGGTTGAAAACATCCTGGATAGCCGTATTCGGTGGAAAAGGCTTGAGTACCTTGTGAAATGGAAAGGGTACGACGCAGGTAACAACTCATGGGAACCGGCAGCAAACCTAGAACACGCACCAAAGATGGTCCGGAGCTTCCACAAGAAACACCCGAGGGCGCCGCGACTATAATCATCGAGGACGATGGTGCATAAGGAGGGGGGTAATGTCAAGAAGCGTACAAAGGACTTAGATTTATTTTCACTTTATCACATGACCGTTCCTCTGACTCTTTACTTACAGATACTTACATCGGTACGATTCCCTTATCTCCATTGTCTCCTTTGCTATTGTCTACCTCTACTCCGATTCGCTGTTATTGTTCTTACACCCCCATGACTTCACCTTCGCTCTCACACTGTCACGTACTTACCGCTTTTATTCCACTTCACTCCCGCGCTGTCAACCTCTCGCTCTCACACTATTGTCTTTACACCTTTTCCTTGTTCTGACTTGTTCTGACTCGTTCTGACTCTCTTATTGTTCCGATACGTATATAAGCCCAGTACCTACCACCTGGTTCCCCATCTTGACCTCTTTGTCGTTGGGACCAGGTAAGCCTCCGCCTGTACTAGATACTTCTTTATATTAACTTTGTCGTTGGGACCAGTGTCTGCTATCTCCGCTTAAGCCTCTGCTCTGCTGCCTTGCTCCGCCGTCTTGCACTTCTGATCTGTCACATCATCGCTCCGCACCCCCGCTACGTCCCGTCAGACCTCTTTGTGACATCAACACCGAGTAGCTTTAGTAGGTGGCGCATCACTTCAGCAGCAAACTGAGGGCCACGATCTGAGAGGAACCGTCTGGGAAGTCCGTGGAGTCTAAATATTTCTCGGTAGTAGAAGTCGGCAACCCCTTCGGCAGTGATTTCAGTGGTTGTGGGGAGACAGTGGATCATTTTGGTGTAGTGGTCGACAAATGTGATGACTGCATTGTGTCCATCCTGCGTCATGGGTAGTTCGCCAATTAGATCGACGCCAATATCTTCCCAAGGACCGCTGGGAACGGGGAGAGGTTGCAGGGATGAGGAATAATGAGGGTTTAGGCGTTTTCGTTGGCACGGATCACAGCCATCGACGTATTTGTCCACAAAGGAGCGCATTCCGGGCCACCAGAACTCCCTGTTCACTAGTTCTAAGGTCCCGTGCTGACCCGGATGTCCAGCAGTTGGAGCATCGTGACATTGGATCAGCACTGCCTTTCGTAGTTCAGGACTTGGTGGCACGTACACTTTGTTTCGATAAAAGACTAGACCATTTTCTTCTCTCCATTCTGGTAATCCTCCGACTAATTTCTGTGGGCTTTTAATCTGCTTTAATCCTTCAAGTACCTCTGCTTCTCTTTCACTAGCACTGCGAATTCGATCATAGAGGGGATTATGGAATAGGACGGTGGTGGCGGCATTAATGAAGTGTTCGGGATGTAGGACGATTTGTTCTTGATTGTCATCGGCATCGGATACCTGGAATTGGGACATACGAGATAGGGCGTCAGCTTGGGTGTTTGTTTTTCCAGGACGGTGTTTAAGACGAAAATCAAACCGAGACAGCCACAAGGCCCATCGAGCCTGTCTTCGACTAAGGTCTTGTGCTGTTCTCCAGAATTCTAGGTTCTGATGATCGGTGATGATTTCGAATGCTTCCGGTAGTCCTTCCAAGAAGTTTCGCCAATCCTTTAATGCTTCAATGATGGCCAACATTTCTCGGTCGTAAATCTCATAGTTTCGCTCGGCTGGGTCCATAGAGGCTGACCGGAACGCCACTGGGTGCCATTGCCCGTCATCCTGCATTTGTGATAGAGTCCCTCCAGTGGCAAATCCCGAGGCGTCGACTTCAATTCTGGTCGGTCTGTTGGGATCCCATAAGACAAGAATTGGGGAGGCGATGAAGGTGTCTTTAAGTGACTGAAATGCCTCTTGTTGTTGAGTTCCCCAGTTCCATTTGATGTCTTTTCGAGTGAGATCGTTGAGCGGTCGGGCCTTTTTTGCAAAACCTTCGATGAACCTCCGATAGAAGTTAGCAAATCCAAGGAAGCCTCGTAAATCACGTAGCGAAGAAGGTGTAGGCCAGTTTTTGACTGCTTCAACCTTGACTGGATCCATTCGCACTTCTCCCTCTCCAATGATGAGTCCCAAGTACTCCATAGATGATTGTTCGAATTCGCATTTTTCTGGCCGGAGATACAGATCGTGTTGGTTTAGGCGGGTGAGGACTTCATGTACAATAGACCGATGCTCCGTTAGGGTTTCGGTAAAGATGAGAATGTCGTCGAGGTAGACAGCAACCTTTCCAGCAGCAATCAAATCAGTGAAAATAGAGTTCATGAGGGCTTGGAACGTAGCGGGGGAGTTTGTTAATCCGAAGAACATTACTAGTGGTTCAAAGAGCCCTCGATTAGTGGTAAATGCCGCTTTCCATTCATGTCCATCCTTGATCCTAACGTTGTTGTAACCCCATCGTACGTCAAACTTGGTGAAGATTTTGGATTTTCGGAGACAGCTAATGATGTCGGAAATCAGGGGGAGGGGATATCGATTTTTAATGGTATATTCGTTGAGTCTTCGGTAGTCCTGAACAAAACGTAATTTTCCATCTTTCTTTTTGACAAAGAACACAGGAGAGGCCAGAGGGGATTTAGAGGGCCGAATATACCCTTTTCGTAAGTTTTCTTTCAGAAATTTGTCCACTTCTGCTTGTTCATTAAGAGACATTGGATAGATTTTCGTACGTAGAGTTTCGGGGGCGTCCGGTTTGAGGTCGATTGCGTGGTCCCAAGGTTTGTGTGCAGGTAGTCGTTCGGATTCCTTTTCTGAGAAGACTTTGGTATGGCGACGGTATTCAACGGGGACGAGTTCTTCAAAGGTTTTCGCTGGCTTGTCCTTGTTCGCTGCTTCTGCCAGTTTTTGCGAATAAGTATACCCTGCGGCGCACCAAAGTTCTTCCGCTGCATGATCTAGAATTCCGGCACGAAGAAGGGCCCTTCTTCGTTTGCGATTCCCATTTAATCGATATAGAGGGGCCTCAGTATCGGATACTTCCTGACTCAGTAGCTCCTCTTTGTCTGGTTCTGGTAACGGAATGTATTCAGGATTAGGTTCCAGAATTTTGTCGATTGTGGTTCCTCCAACATTAGATTTTCGAGGTTCAGGTTCATCTGTAATTGTCATAGGAGAGGAAATAGGGGCGGTGATGGCAAGACGGCCTTGTTTCCAGTCTATGTGAGGGTTGACCCTCCGAAGCCAGGGTAAGCCTAGTATGACATCTTCTGTTCCTAGATTGGTGACGAGATACTCGAGAAGTTGGGGTGAATTTCGATCGATAGTGGAAAGTAGACGAGCAGAGTGTGTGATTTTTCCAGCAGTATTAGGGGTTCCATCGATGTTGTACAGGGTGATCGGATGAAGGAGAGGTCGGGTGAGGATGCGATTTTGATTTATAAATCGTTGATGAAGAAAAAGACCTGTTGCACCAGAGTCTATCATTGCTGCGCTTTTTGTACTCTTGAATCTTCCTTGTAACTTAATCGGTATGCGAAAATGAGACACATCGCTAGATTGAATAGAACCGATAGTACAGGAGGAGATAGATGCATAAATGGATGATTTATAAGAGTACAATTCGGGGAACCAGGCGGCAGCCGTGGCGGGTTCCCACTTTAAAAATTCTGGCGCAATTCGGCAATCTGGGTAGCTAACATCTGTTGATTCGCAGCAAGTTGTTGAAGAACCTGAGCAAGATCCGGCGTGACGGTGGCAGGCGGAGCTGCCACGATGGTGGAGGTAGAAGATTCCATCGTAGGGGTGGCCGAAATGTTACGAGGGGCAGCTCGTCCCGTCAAACCTAGATACTTACGACGGCAGACACTGGCCAAGTGGCCTGTAAGTCCGCAGTGCTCACAAACATCCCGTTCGTGATGCCCGTCCGCCTTTCGGTGGTTCTTCGATCCGCATCCGTAACACCTTCCCGTCATGAACCTTCGATAGTCATCTGAACTCTTGTTTGTCACCGTACGAGTGGCATCTACGTCCATGGCATTTGGGTCTCGATGAGCGATGAAGGGGGCGTTAATTGGTTGGAGGCTATGAGTGGCAGGAGTGACTGCTTTGAAGGGCGTCTTCTGCCTGAATCGTTCATTTATCCGATTATCAATTCTGGTAGCTTCGGTGATGAGATTGGCCAGCAAGGAGGTGTTGGCCTGAGAGTGTACCAAACCGTCTTTGACCCTATCTGTCAGGTGGTCGTAGAATTTGTCCCGGAGATCAGTGTCAGAATATCCGGTACGCTCGGAGTACTGTTTAAAGGTGGCGGCGTAGGCGGCTACAGAATTCTTTCCCTGATAGAGAGCCTTTAGCATGTTTTTTGCATCTGTGACCGGATCTGCTGTCTCAAAGCGAGCAGTGAAGGCAGCTCTAAAATCTGCCCAATCGGGGTACGTAAGGGGAACATTGTTGTTAGAGGTGTGTGCGCTGATGTTTTCGGCAATAGGGGTGGCCCAGATAGCAGCATCCCCTTCAAGGAATGAGATCGCGGATTTGACCGGTTCGTTTCCAGTCAAGGCTCTGAGGTTGGGGATTCCCTGTGCCCAGACTTCGAATGCAGCAAGGAAACGGCGTGCGTCTTCGCTGCCTATTCCATTATAGTTATGAGGTTTGCTGACCCCTTTGTTATTGTTCATGCTGGTGACCACATCTGTCACTACTCGTTGCAATGCTGCCTGATTGGTGGCTAGATCGTTAAGCGCACGGAGGACATCTTGTCCGGTGACTTGTGCCATTACGGGATCGGGTTGGATAGAAGGGTTAGGGGGAGTATCAACTCTGATTGGCTCGGGTACTGATTCAGCTCTAGTAGGGATCAAAGCTTGTCCTACTGCGGAGATAACAACGTCTGTGTCCACTGGACGACGTGGGAATGGTGCGATGAGTGCGGGGGAGGCTCGGGAACTGGTTGGGTTCGAGGTTCTTCCGAAACGGGGAGGAGGTGCGGTAATAGGTAGGCTCGATGTAGGTGGGTTCTGCTCAAATGTTTCTATTTGCGATAGTGGAATCAAAAGGCGTCTGGTTCTGCCTGTACGACGTTCGGTTTGGATAGAATGTGATTCAGTAGCGTTAGGACAGGGTTGGTTGTGGCAATCAAACCACGCGGATGGTGTATCAGCTACTCTTCGATGGACGTAAGTTTTATCAACAGTGTCCCAAGCGTGGGCTAAATTGGTGCAGTCGTATTCGGGGTCTTCAGAGTCGGAAACGTGTGCCGAGTAGGAAGACGTGATGGTAAAACTTTCTGCGGGGACAACCTGGGACTAGGCTATCGGCGCAGCAAGAGATCTCGACCTAATGTCGCGACGAGGATCGGAACGACCGGAACGAGGAAACACAAGAGGAAGCACGAGCACAAGCACAAGCACAAAGCACAAAGCACAGACCAAGTAGCCGGCAAGCTTCAAAGACGACGGAGTCCGAACTTAAGCGCAGCGTACAAGGATGATGAAGGATGAATGATCTCAACAACAGTGACAGCACGAAGGGCCAATCACAAGGGCTCAGAGGACAGCTAGTTCCCAATGACCAAGTTAGATATTGACACTGAAGAAGAGATACAACACGAACCTAGTTCCCAATGACCAAGAGGTCGAGATAGGGAACTAGGGAGCTATCTACAGTCCTTATATACGTGGTGAGACAATAAGAGTGAAAGAACAACAAAGAGGTGAAAAGATAATAGCGCGAGAGTGTAGAACGACAGCGCGAGAGAAAGTAAGTGTAAAGACAATAAACGTATGGCAGCTGTGGGAGGAAGGAGGTGAAAGAATAATAACAGCGAATGGGAGTGAGGTGTAACAATAAGGCGATAAGACAATAAGGAAGGAAAAGAGATAGTACGCTATTGTGAAATGGATGTGAAGCAATGAGTCGAAGAAGTGTGAGTAATAAGCACGATCACATGATAAAGAAAAGAGGTGGCGTGGGATAAATGAATAGAATGTGAGAAAAATGATGTAAGTACCGGTTGTCACGACAATGGTGGAATCCGCAAATCACACCCCCGAATCCACTACGGTTCCGAATGCCCTGATGACTTCCGGGCGATCATCCATTGTCTGCGATAACTGCAAGAGGACTGGTCATGTAAAGAAGAACTGTTGGGCTCATGGCGGAGGGAGTGAAGGGAAGGCACCTCGTTGGTATCGTGCTCCAAAGGGAATGGAACCCTCCACTGCGTCGACCTTTTCCTCTGATAACAGTCCAGCCGCCTCCGTTGCCGCCGTTTCCGTTACCGCTACTCCCGTCACCGCCGCTGCTGCCATATACGATTTCAGCGATACCGAACCGGAAGGTATGGGCAAATCGCTGCATCACCATTCTCCTCCTGACGTACTTGCGTACAGATTGGAACCAGAAGCTACTGCCCTGGTGAATATGTCAGAGAATGGTGTATGTAGCGTGCCTCCCTACGTACCTTCTGTCAGCAGTCACAATACAAATGGTACCCCCACATTCATTGACAGTGGAGCTTCGCACTGGTGTATCCGAAATCGTAATCGCTTTGTGAGCTATAGGCAGGCAAGTCCTACCCATACTGGTCGGCTAGCGACAGACGGAGCAAATGGCTCCTTCAGAATTGAAGGCTATGGGATAGCCGAAATTATCGTCAAAACTACTGAGGGGTCAGTAAACCGTCTACGTTTCCCTGCCTCACACACACCTACCTTCGGGATGAACCTTCTCTCGCTTCCTGCTATGGATCGGAAAGGATTCCGTGGTGTCTGGGGAAATGGGAAGATTGAGGTTCAGGATCCCGCTTCCATGAAGGTTATAGTTGACGGAATGTTAGCAGGGCGCCGTGGCGGTCACGGATTATATCAGGTCCAGGTTATAGACTCATTGGACGACTCACTCACCTCTGCCTCCAATCCGCCTCGCTCGGAGTCTTACCAAACAGTTGATGCTAGCTACGCTCTCGCTGCGTCTGGGCGATCGCGATCCAAGCCTTGCTCTCTCGAGATGTGGCATACCCGCTTTGGACATGCAGACATCAATCTTATCCGCCTCATGGCCAAACGGAAAATCGTCGAGGGCCTCGAGGTTTCCGAATTTGCCCTTTGTGGTAAATGCGAAGTATGCCTGCTTGCTAAGGCGAAGAGAAAACCCTTCGATGACATAGTCGTGCCATCTTCGGAACCTTTGGACCGTATCAGTCTTGACCTCTGGGGTCCCGCTCGTACAAAAAGTCTCGGGGGTGCTTACTACATGCTTTTAGCCTGTGATGATGGTACCGGCATTCCCTTCCCCTACTTCCTCGCAAACAAGGAAGCTCCGACTGTTCTTCGTAACGTTGAGAATTTTGTGACTATGGCCGAACGACAAACCGGCCGAAAGCTCCGCGTTATACGGATAGACATGGGGCGTGAATTTGACAACAAGCTAATGGACGGCTGGTGTGCAGCTCGCGGTATCCTAATCGAGAAGATTCCGAAAGCTTCATCGGCGGCAAATGGGCAGGTAGAACGAGCAAATGGCACGATTATAGAGGGAGTCAGGGCTATGATCGAGGACTCTGAGTTAGATCACAGATTCTGGGCTGAGGCAGCTAGCGCTTACCACTATATTCGGGGGATGCTACCTAATGCTCGCCATCCCGGAGTTGTACCTTGGGAAAAGTGGTTCGAGGCTAAGCGAGCCCGAGTCAACGTGTCACATCTGCGGCGTTGGGGGTGCCGAGCTTGGGTGACAGATTTGGACAGGACCAACGGGAAGCTTGGTCGGCAAGCATGGGAAGGCAGGTTAGTGGGATATATTGGCCGCCGTGGATACCGAATCTGGGATCCAGTACGAAAGGGTGTGTATCCGGTGCGCGATGTTGAGTTCGAGGAAGGAACCGTGAAAAGGACCCTGAGTGCGGAGAATGCGGGGTTTGATGTCGACGTCGAACCGGCGACTCCGGCCCGTATCGAATTAATCCCTGCAGAGTGACCTGACGGCGCTGATGTTAATCCTCCTTCCTCCATACTAACTCCCGCCGTTGCTGCACCCCAGCCTGCTCTTCCTGCTGCTATAGCACCCCTACGTCGTTCCGAACAAATTCGCGTGGCTTCTCGCCGACAGCTGGAGTCAGAGGAATACTTGGAGAATGAGGGAATGGACAAAGCGGAAGAGTGGGCTAATGCTGTTGTATTGGCAAGCACCGTCAAAGGGGAGGAGAGGTCAGTATACCAAAGTCTTTTACAGATGCCATGAAAGAACCCAGCCTATGGATGCCTCCTATGAAAGCCGAAATTGATTCTCTTCGACAGCGGAAATGTTGGACATTGGTAGGAAGGCCAAATGATGCGAGGGTCCTTCATGGTATGTGGGTTTATGACCTGAAGGTTGACGGCGAAGGTGTTGTCGTTAAAAGAAAGGCAAGGTATGTGGCGCGGGGAGATATGCAGATTCCGGGGGTAGACTTTGACAAGAGCTGGTCAATGGTTGCTCGTTTCGAATCCGTCCGCCTTCTTATCGGAATATGCGCCCAGAAACAGTTGCGAACTCGTCAATGGGACTTTTCGACCGCGTATCTAAATGGCCACTTACCAGAATCTCCGCCGGTCTATATGAATCAGCCTACCGGTTTCGCTGTCGAGGGGGAGGAAGATAAGGTTTGCCTGATGCATAAACCCTTGTATGGGATGTCTCAAGCTGGACATATATGGTACAAAGACCTCGAGCAACAATTCCGGAATATGGGTTTCAAATCGTCAAAGGCCGATCCGTGTATTCGCTACCGAAGAAATGCCACCACAAATGAGTTTTCCATTGCTTCTGTACATACTGATGATATATTCAGTGGTTCTTCATCCGATGGCGAGGCTGACAGGATGGTGGATGGGTTTCGTATATGGGACTTGAAAGACGTGCGCGACAAGAATGTGCTTGTTGGACTTACGATCGAACATCTTCCGAATGGCGCTATCGGGATATCTCAAGCACCCTTCTTTCGGAACGTGTTTCGATACTTTGATCTTACCAACCAGCTCTTCCCCTTGAACACTCCGCTACCTCCCAACTTCTCTCTCGATCCTCTGGAATCTCAGTCCGAGACCGACATCATATTCATGCAGGGCAAACCGTATCGAGCGATTCTCGGGTGCTGTTGGTGGGGCGCTAGCTGTACGCGCCCAGATATTTTCTTTGCCTGTTCGATCCTCTCCACAGTTCAAAATGCGCCAACTCAAAAGCATTGGAATTTACTCGTCAAGCTATGCCGCTATATCAATACAACTATCGACTACGGGATCATTTATCAGACCGGCACCTCCACCAATATCAAGCCAGTCGGTTATGTTGACGCTGACTGGGCAGGTGATCGAGTCACTCGAAAGTCGATGTCTGGTTATATATTCCTTGTGAATGGGTCGCCGGTATCGTGGTCTTGCAAGCGGCAGTCTGGAGTAGCCTTGTCATCTACCGAGGCCGAGTATATTTCGTTATGCCGAGGCGTTCAGCAGGGTATGTGGATCAAGAGTTGGCTAGAGGAAATTGAGCTAGGCATCGAGGGGGAGCCGTTGCCTATTATGTGCGACAATCTCGGGGCGATCAGTATTTCGGAGACGAATCAGGAGCACAATCTTTCAAAACATATCGACACGAAATATCTTTTCACTCGAGATATTGTTGAAAAGAAGCGAGTCGCAATCTTCCCCGTCTCAAGTTCGCAGAATCTGGCCGACATAATGACGAAATCCTTGCCTAAGGACAAGCATCAACGGATCGTTTCGGCTCTTGGTTTGGATTGGAAGTCTCAGGACGTCAGGGGGAGTGTCAGATCCGGAGTCACGGATAGTGGGTAGCACGTAGGTCATGTGGGCGTGTCGTCCTGAGGAATAAGTATTTCCGTTTATCTGCTATGTCTCCGTTTCTCCCTTGTTTACTTCCGTGCGGGTATCATAGGTTCTGCCTCATACTTCATCCTTATTTATTCTTCCTATCTTCTCATTTCGTATATAAACTGTTATTCAGACGATCGTATCCCTCAGAACATTGTCTACGTTCTGAGGGTACGTGAATTCTCTTCTCTACATATCCTTTACTTATTCTTTCCTACAGTTGTGTACTTACGTAGGAACTAGGTAACGAGAACATTGTCTACGTTCTGAGGTTGTGTACTTACGTAGGAACTAGCATTTCTAACATCCACGTACTCTATGTAGCACTTCAAATAGCGCTGTACCTGGCATGGCCTATAAAAGTTGGACGCACATCCCCTTGAGGCTTCTGCTCAATCACGCCTGGACTAGCAGTCGGGGATTGCTGACCTAAGCAGCTCTAAGGATAATCTCTCCAAGTTACGAGCTACCCAAGTATCACCCGGCGAGCCAATGGTATGTTGGTTGTATATTTCTTTTGATCACTTCTATATCGATAGCGTCAGGCTGTAGGACTTGAAGATTAATTGTTGTACAAGTTTTCAAAGTGGCCCTGGGCTCGATAAAAACGGAGCTTATGCTGATTTTCGCTTACTCTACAGCCCTAACTTGTGAGGCAGTAATAACATCACATTATAACTTATTTACGAAACTCATTCTTTAAGTCTATATTGAATCAACATTTGACGCCTGCATTAGCTATTCCTTTTCCTGAGAGCAAACCATTTACAGCGCTAATAGCGGCTCTTAAAGTAGCCTCTGGTTGCTGTTTAGCTCTTCCAGCGCCCCACCAACTATTTCCATGGCTTCCGGTTTTGGACTGGATTTCCAAATGCACGAGGCTGGTAAATCCCAAGATTGAACTTCGCTGTTCTTCCTCGAGCAACTTGAATCGTAATCCAAGCCCATTGACGGTCTGGAGACAGGTTTTGATAACGGCGGGGCTTTGAATGGTTGTGTGAAATGGTAGTGGTTTTTGATCAACCACGATAACACCATCCATGGTTTCTTCATGGATTTCGCATGATTGTAAAGACACCCGGCCAGTAGATGCGACAGCTTTTCGACCCACCGAGTCGTGAAAATCGAACAAGTCAGAGAAGATGGTACAAATTTCATCTGCTGGCAGTTCCCTTCCCTCGGAGTCGGACACCAGCTGGACAGCTTTAGAAACCTCCATTTGCATGGAACGAGGAAGATAAATGTCCAAAGATTGCTCTAGCACGTACGCTGCTCCTCCTTTACCAGATTGAGAGTTTATTCGAGCTTCATAAACCCTTCCAAAGTCTGTGGGATCCAGAGGAAGATAAGGCACCGCCCACACTGTCGAGTTTTCCATCAAGTGTAAACCTTTTCTTATGCCATCTTGGTGTCCACCAGAAAAGGCAGTGTACACTAGTTCACCGGCATAAGGATGGCGTGGGTGAACGGGAATACCATTGACTTGCGTCATAAACTGGACTAGCTCATCCATCCTACTGAAATCAAGCCCAGGTGCGACTCCTTGGCTGTAGAGGTTTAGAGCGACAGTCACAAGGTCAACATTTCCAGTACGTTCGCCATTTCCAAATAGGCACCCTTCAACACGTTCAGCACCAGCCAATAGAGCTTGTTCTGTGGCTGCCACTGCCGTTCCTATCGTTAATTGTACTGTTAGTACCAACAAACTCGGCTTGGTTTGTTATTATTTACCTCGGTCATTGTGGACGTGTACGCTTAGTATGCACTGATCTCGGTTCGGAAGATTCTTATGAATGTATTCAACCTATGAACGAGAGGTTAGACTTGGATGATCAAAATTTCTGCACGAAACGATTTCACCTGGTCTGCATAGTGATTAGCTGGTCCACACTCCACCGAAGCAGGCAGATTGAAAATAATTGGGCGAGCAGTGGGCGGGCCATGAGAGTCCCAAGCGTTTTTGACTGCATCACAGACTTTGATAACGAAATCCATATCCGATTGAGAAAAGCCCTCTATGGCATACACGAGCTGAAATTCCGTGCCATATTCCTTGCTATATTGGATAGCGGTAATGCGTGCGAAGGCAGTATGTTCTGCCGCCATGCGAATAATATCTTCATTCGTGTTTTTGTAGACAACATCTCGGAACACAGGCGCGGTGGAGCTGTAGAGCTGCATGAGGACGTGTTTGGCCCCTCGAGTTGCTTCGAAGGAACGGAGTATAAGATCCTTTCGCGCTGGTGTTATGACCTAACAGTTCTCGATGTAAGATGGCGAATTAATCTCGGAGCAAATCAGGCCTACTAACCTGAATAGCAACGCCGTCTGGGATTTCTTGATTTTGTATCAAAGTTCGTACAAAGCCAAACTCGGTCTCGCTGGCAGCGGGAAAGGCGACTTCGATCTGTCTGAAGCCTCGTTCCACAAGAATACGAAAGAGAGCAAGCTTCTGAGCAATGCTCATTGGCTTTACGATGGCCTGATTCCCATCTCGTAGATCAGTGGATAGCCAAGTTGGATGATGTTCGATTGTTCGACTGGGCCACTGACGATCCACGAGGTTTACCGGCTTGATTCTCTGATATTTGGGAGATGGGTCGAGCCTGATGCAATTATCAACTTCAATCTGCATTTCTACATTCGACATATCTCGGAAGGGAGGAAATACTTACAGCATATTTGGACGTTTCACTGGGCAGATGAGTACGGAGGGAAACGCTTTTATATCCTATCTTAAGTACGCCGAGAAAACATTTCTGGGAAAGATAAATCGGTCGCGAACAATTTGTTGCATAAGTCGGGAGAATTTCGTGAATTTTTTGAATTATTGTATGTAGTGTGTCACATATGGTCGCTGTATCGTAGCTGTCGAACTACATAGAAATACAGACATTGGATAATTAACCGTATCAGTCTGTTACCCACGAGCGATAAATGGTCTGATGTAAGTTCAATTGTTGTTGGCCCTATCAATCAGAAAATACCAGGTAGGAGGCCCCAGTTGATACTTCAGTTCGGCAGTGAATGATACCAAATGTAAACATCAATAAAGTATCCTTAAAACCAGTACTCTCATAATGTAACTGTGAACCGTTCACCCGCATACCTTGGTCCACCGTCAACGCTGAGTGATGCGAACGTCAAACCCAATCTGCCGGCTTTTGGAGCCGGAACACGGCAACACTGATTGAGCCTATGATTGAGGCTGCCGGAGCACTGAACGGCGACGGTGTGAGCACTACTTACCACTGCAAGGGTGGTAGGGTTGAGTTCAAATTGTTTCGCTTCAAATAGCGCCCCGGAGGGCTGACCAATGCCCTTTGTCTCAACGATGCCCTAGAACTTGAAGGATGAAAAAAAACTGATGACGAGCTGACACCATGATATTTATTCGGACGCACCCCGCTGGTATCTCACACCGGGATAATGTCTGAAAGCCGGTGTTTAGCCGTACCATGTTATGTACTTACATAATGAATTCGAGCTTCAATGTTTTTCCTTCCTAAAACAAGCTTATGGCATTCCAAACTTGAAGGCCGGAGAGTCGAGATATGGAAGTATCTACGTCCCCACTCGAACGCCAGCAGCCGAACGCTGACATCCCGGAATTTTAGAACATAGTATGATGTGCTAGTCTAGCTAAAAGAGAATAAGGTTAAACCAATGCATGTGTATCAGGGGACCGAATACTACCTCGCCAGTATAATTTATATCCTATCCTATCCTATCCTATCCTACCAGAGAGGTAAGAATCGGCCGAAAATACTTGGTTCGCCCCCGAATTGAGCTCAGATGAAAAAAGATGGCCATGGCTTGAACATCTATGAACTAACCGAATGCGTTACCCAATGACCTTTTCTTGCTCCCGCCCGAGAACATTCTATCAGGGTCACGGCAACTATGAACCTTTTAACTTAAGCTTTCCCGCCGCTGACAATGAATCAATCCAACCTAACTGAATACTTACCCAACCTCCGGTTATCAATGATTCAAATACTACACCGTCTGAATATTGAAGCGAGAACATAATCTATTTTTGCGCCATTCTCAGCCATACCGACACCATACCCAAAGCGCAAAAGAAGGCTTCAGAGACTCCCCGGGCCCTGCGCCCGAAATCTTGCGTCAGTCCGAAAATAAAGCTCGTGCCGAGCATCCGGCTGTCACGAGTGAGAGCCCAGGGGACGCCAGGAACAAGTGTGAAGTTGTACTTATAGCGCTCTCAGCGCGAAGGGCACCAGGGGAATTCTCACTTGGCATCGCTCCGAACAGCGGTTCCTCAACCCTCTAAATCCTTCGGCTCAACAGCAAGGAGCACCCCACAGATTCTCTTCAACCAAGGTCTTTCCGAATGCGGTTTGGAATATACGGAAAATACGGGACGAAGACGCGATCAAAAGCGGGGGAGAGAAGGTGGAGTAGGAGCCCTTGAAATCTGATCAAGCAAGCGGTACAAGGAAGAAACTGACCCCGGTGAATACGTTTCTTCCCGCTTCACACACACTCCGTTTTTGAAAAAGGTGACCTTGAGCACCACCAATCGGCCCCTCAATTAAATCCTATTTAAAATAACCAAACTAGGAGAAGAAAATCGAGGGTCTTATCTAGATTGCAATCGCTTGAGGGTCTGTGGAAGTAGTCACCAGCATGAGCAGGACTAGTATCTGAGCAGGCGTCTTATTCAAATGAAAAATGAACCGGCCAGGTTCAGGTTTTACGAGATGGATGAAAGAAAGGATTGCGCTCTGATTATCCATCATGTTGTCCGCGAGTCCGCATCTTACGACACCTCCTTCTTTTACCCGCCACGCAGCTTGAATACATGCCTATTTCTGACATTTCCTCGCTGAAGCGAAAAGCCTGCAGCTCGAATAGAACCCAACCTCACGGTTTTCCGTCCTCGATTAAACGCCGAATACTCTCCGTCCTGGACCCGGTGGTATATCTCTTGCTGAGTAGAAAAGCTGTCAAAGACATTATGGCAATATTGGTGATCTGGGAATGGCAGGTTGAATCTCGTTCCGCCGTATTGGGATAATTTCGTGATAGATTGACCGCAAGGCTATCTTGTTCTTGTTGTAAGGCGTGGCCACTGGCCCGTGGGAGATGATTCAGATCCAAGAATTCCAAGCCTGGGCCACGCTGAGCCATCCACTGGCATGAGAAAAACGGAGACAAGGGATAATATTTTACCGAAATGAAGAGGAAGCGGGAAGCGGGAGGGAAGACCCTGAGGAGAGATCTCTTCGAATCAGACATTGTCGTCTGCCGGGAAGTACGAAAATTTCTGGGCCTTCTAGGTCAGAAATGAAATTTGCAGCGTCACTGTGAACATAAAAAATTGGGTCCGAGCTGAATTGAGTCGATTTAGTACTACTACGTAGTATGTTAAAAGAAAATATGTATTACGAGTGCGCCTTTACCTCTTCGTTTGTTTTCGACCAAACAAAAGGCTTACGCCCCCCCTCCTAATGCCCAGTAGCACGACGCGCCTAACGGAATTGGAGAAAAGCTCAATATGTCTCGTATCGGGTGGCATCCGAACATTCTCCCTAAGTAAGTAAGTAAGTTGCTCCTTCTCTTTCGTCCTCTCCATTCTATGAAAAAGATCATTCATTTGGAATGTGGAGGTCAATATCGACGGGATGTCAATGAATACATTAGTAGTACCATTCGGAAAACCATCCGATATCTAATGGTGGCTATAAGTTCGGGTGCTGGCTGTGGACCTACTCATTCTCCTTCAGCTCAGCCGCGTCTCCTCCAATCTCGGCTTCTTCCCTTGCTCAGTTAAAGCTCGAACACGCCCACGCATTGCATTGAACTCAACCAGAATGGTGTCCGAGTCTGTATTGAGGGAACAAAAGCAGAGAGACTTGCACCCGACACGCAATCTGTCCGAAGGCGGTCGGATCAAGCATCTTTGAAGTTGTCTAGGCTCCTGGGCAGTCCGAGGTTAGGGGGGAATTCTACGGTTCTACATCGGCGTCCTGTAGCAACCTGTAAGTAACTGCAGCTACCCTGGTAAAATGCACACGGACCGCGTGGAAGAACTTGCAGTTCGCCTGCCACTGTACATACATGGTCTTCTCCGGCTGATCCAAGGTTTAGCCAACCCATTGGCACTTTTACGTTTATTCGGCCTGATGAATGCTCCTCGCCTTGCATCCTCGCAGCGATTGGACCTGTGAAGCTTATGAATGGATACCAAGTCTGCGGACGGCATTTACCACTGCGTGGCTCGGCTAAATTCATTTGATTTTGCCAAGGTCGATAGCTGGATATACATAACGACGCTAGACATCTAATGGCCATTGTCGAAGCAGGCAGTCCAGGTAGAAGTAGGGCGAGTCGACATGGATCGAAGCAGAGTTTTTTCCGCTCATGGGGATGGTACGCAGATCGCCTCGAATTAGGAAATCTGACCTAAGTAGAAAATCAATCAGCTGGAATTCGCCGTCAGTTCGGCTCCCAAGATACGTACTTATCAGTGGGGAAGGAAGGAAGGAAGATCTATTACACGGCATGGTCCAGAGATTCTCCATGGGGAACGTTCAAGTTGAGCCGGGCCCTGTGCAAGCTCTGTGGATGGATTGAATTTTTCCCACGTCATTTGTTTCCCTGTCGCCAAACCCGCTTTTCTTCTCGCTTCTACATAATACCTCCTCGACCACAAATTCTCGACTAATCACCAGGTTCTCCCGCTCTCTCTGCACTCGTACTACCGCGGTGCTTATAGTAGCATAACTATTGGCGGGGCTGGCCGTAAGATTGGCTTAGTGGCTAGGTTTCCCGAGTCTTATAAATACATGATCATTAATGATGCAAAAACGTAAAACTCCCTGATTCCCGTGGGTCTCAATAAGCACGTCCGTTTTCGAGGTACCCACTCTATTTATCTTTATAATGATGGGAGCGAGCATCGAGTTCAAACAGCATTCAATTTCCGAGTTCATGTCGCCCGTCGGTATCACATTGGCTTAAATTTTATCCCTGGAGGACTACCTATATATATCCATTCCTCTATGAATCGACTTCCTTTTCTTCCTGCCACGTTTCCACCATGGCGAGTATTGAAAAGCCTGAAAATGGTGCTGCTACGACAGAGAGTAGCAGCGATTCAGATGTCGTGCCGATCGCCAGTATAACGTTTCCTGAGGGGGGTTTTCAAGCGTGGTTAACGGTGGCGGGAGGGTACGTTTTTGACTCATTTGAACAACTTTCACGTGTATCTGACTCCCTTTTCAAGATGGATGGTGGTATTCTGTACTTTTGGTTAGTCTCCTCGCCTTGTTCGACAGCAGACTCGAGCGCTCAAGGGATGGTCAAGGTGCTATACAATCGTTCGGTGTCTATCAAGACTATTACAGCCGTGTATCGCTCAGTGAAGAATCTCCGTCGCGCATTTCATGGATTGGGTAATTACATCGAATATCTCTCAAACTTGGGGATACGTATCTGAATCAAGTTGTCTAGCTCTGTCCAAATATTCTTTCTCTTCGCAGGCGGTATATTCAGTGGGAAACTCTTCGACGACGGCTACTTCCGGGAACTTATATTCGGCGGAAGTTTGATCTATCTCCTGTCTACGTTCATGCTTTCGCTAGCCGTCCCACATCACTATTATCAAAACTTCCTTGCACAGGGTGTGGGCATGGGCATGGGCATGGGTATTCTTTTCCTCCCGACTCTTTCTGTGTCGGCGCATTACTTCAAGAAAAAGAGAGGCTTGGTGATGGGAATCCTTCTTACTGGTAAGCCTATGAGATATGTATTCCGGCTCGTATATTTTTCAACCAACGTGATTTTACCAGGGTCTTCTGTGGGAGCTGTGGTGTACCCAATTATGGTCAACCATCTCTTCAATTCGTCTACAGGGTTTGCCTGGGGTGTCCGAATCGTCTCATTTCTTGATCTCTTCCTCTTGATCACTGCCAATTTGATGATGAAAACACGGCTGCCGCCAGGGAGAAAAGGTCCAAACGCAAAGCCGATCAATATCCGTGGTATTCTGACCGATATACCATTTTTGATTGCAATCTTTGGGTATGTAAAATGCTTTCATACATTGATCGATTGAATAACCTGACCTTGGGATGTAGGATTACACTTGGGTTTTGGGGGGTATTCGTGCCTTGTATGTTACTTGCATTCTCAAGCAAAACCTCTGTTCTATTCCTTACATTTGTGAATACAGTTTTCTATATTCAAACGTTTGCGGTCAGACATCATTTGCCGAATTTTCTCCAAACATATGCCGTGTGTATTTCCATAAATTTAAATTTTATGGCTCATATATTTGAGATTGGATAGCTTTCGATCTTGAATGCAGCTGGTCTTTTTGGAAGAATAGTGCCTGTGTTCATATCGGACATGTACGGGCCATTCAATGGTCAGTTAGTCGTTGCTCTTTTTACTCTTCAACTTAAACTTGAACGTCGCACGTTTTGTGTACTAGTTATCATTCCAGTCACGCTCATCTCTGGAGGCTTGATATTTGCTTTCTTGGGAGCAACAAACGTAGGAGGCATGTTGGCGTTCACCATTATTTACGGTTTTTTCAGTGGAGGGGGTGAGTTCAATTTTTCCCTGCGGGGATAGTCACCTTTGGGCTTCTACTCATAATTTGAGCAGTTTTAGCAGTGGCTCCGCCCACAGCCGCTTCATTTTCTCGAGATGTATCTGAGGTTGGGTACGAGTCTCTCAAGTCATTTTTTACCGAATTGTTTTTTTAAAGTGACATTACAGAACTCGAATTGGCCTTATGACATTTGTAAACAGCTTTGGCCTATTAGTCGGAAATCCGATTTCTGGTGCAATACTGCATCCACCTCGATATATATGGCTGAACCCGGTCATCTTTAGCGCTGTAAGCATGAATTTAGCATTTGTGATTGGAATTTTCAGTCTGATTATAACCCTATAACTAGGTTATTGTTCTTAGTGGTGCACTCTTCCTTGGAATCGCTAGGCAGCTGCAAGCCCGGAGAAAGGGCACAAACTATCTTTAGCTCTCGATGAGAGGTTCTTCATTTTTGTCATCCCAAATATTTCTGTGGTTAAAAAGGATTGTCACGGTTATTCTATAGCATACATACACTATTGCATACAAAAAATGCTTTTCTCCTTATCCCGGTTGAAGGGCCTCGTCAGTAAAAAGTGGGGAGTTCCGACGGAGGAATCTGAGATTTGGAATTGAGAATAGTTCTTCGAGGGCGGAGGTGGATGATAGATGGAAGAAGAGCCTCCTAGTGGAACTTTCAAAGACTGTTCCTGCAGATTTCAGATGCATACAAGGTCGATCCTTCTGTAGAGCGCAAGGTTAACGAGGAGGGGCTGCGTCTTAAGGGACAGCGGAGCCATGATTAGGCCCCCGGCCACTGCGTTTGCCTTTCGATAGCGGGTATCTTCCGGTACAAGAATTTTTGGATGCAGTGCTTGTTACAGTTCCAAATTTCCGGGGATATCTTTCAGTAGAGGTGTTCGATGCGAAGGCCCAAGGGGCGGGAAAAGAAGTGCGGAGGGATGGAGGAATACGCCAAAAACTGCGATGAAATCATTGCGGATGTTTTGGCAGCATTGATTCAATGACTCCATAGGCATTTTAAAGGGCCCTTCGCACCTGTCGAAAACTCGTCGAGATGCGGCATTGACGCGTCGCGTCCGGACCGAACGCTGGGGCTTTGCGTGACACGTTTTCGTGAGAATTTATTCCCAAACACAGTTCATTCAATCCGTCCGTCCCTCGGCCTTGATCCTCTACTGCCATGTCCAGCTCTCGAGACCGAGTTGAAGATACCTACGAACGACAAAATGACCAGCGACTAGACGAGCTGCATTCCAAGATACGGTCACTCAGAGGAGTACGTTATTAATGAAATCCAACTAAAAAAAAATACCCAACAAAAACAAACTGACAATTCAACTCAGATTACCACCGACATTCATGACGACGTCGAGAGACAAAATCTCACCCTGGATGATACTACGAATACATTCACTTCATTTGGGAACTCGCTGGCGCAGACGTCAAGAAGAGCAGCTCATGCATTCGGGTTAACTTCTGGCGGTGTCAAAAGCTGGCGGGTCGCAATGTATGTGGTTGGTGCGTTTCTGACGCTGTGGATCACGAGTAAAGTGTGGTGGTGGTGGAGCGGAAGTTCAGAGGTTGTGACACCAACGCAGTAAAGAATGTGGAAGCTGGGCCCCCACGCTGGAAATCGGGAGGCAATGGGATATACGTGGTTTTCGAGTCGGTTCGAGGTACATTTCCTTACCTCTGTTTCTGAACACTCTTGGCTAAAAACGTGATATAGGTTTTTATGTATCATTATTCTTTTATGGACCTACGGATCTTTTTCCCAATACACAAATTGTTCTATCTATACGACCTTGCAATGAGCTAGTGAGACTGGCGATTTCAAACTTAGTCCTACTGCGCCGAGGTATAACTGACGGTGGCATACTCCCAACCCTTTAGTTAGATGAGAGGTGTGTGTCGATGTGAATTAATTCCCCGCGCTGGTGCTCACACCGACTCAAGAGCAGACACCCCCGAAATCGACCGAACGGCATCATAGATCACGAGCAACCATGGTCCTCGCTCTCCAAACCATGAGCACGAATCATGAATACAACTGTGCTTACTGCCAAGCAGACCAATAATTCTTAAAGTCGATCAAATCACACATCTCCCGTGTAATCGCGAAATTGGATGTATTATGCAAAACGAGTATCTGGGTTACAACGGATCACTGTTCGGCGACAGCTACATAGACCCTGCGTAAATTTCTCACTTCTCCTGGAGCATCGCAAATAGGACATTCGTGCGTAAACTTCAACGCAGCAGTGATGCACGGGGCACAAAATAGGTGTCCACAGCGAGTAGTACAAATGGCGACGCAATCTTGATTCTGGCACATGGGACATTCGAAATGGTTGGTAATATTTTCTTCGTCTTCTTCTTCCTCGTCTGACTCCTCGTTCTCCCCCATCACAGGGTCTTTGAGATCCTCTTCGTCTTCAAAGTCATAGCTGTCCCACGCTTCCCACGAGTTATCGTCGTTGGCACCTCGTTTGTGTGCCAATCTCTCGGAGGGAACGCCATCTGGGTACGCTTCTAGGCCCTGTTCGTCCTCCCAATCGTCGTCGTCGTCTTCAGTGCTCTGGTAGTAGGGTGGATATTCATCTTCATCATCAGAGTCGTCATCGGAGAAACGATGGACCCTATCGAGGTGGTATTCAAGCCCTTCGGCGGATTTAAAATGTCTATTGCATTCTTCGCAGTAGTGGTGGCCAACCGCGATGACAAAGTGCTAGCGAATAAAACGTGATTGGTGAGTTACCGTTCTTCTTCCTGCAGAGAAAGAGCATAGAGCTTACCTTGCGAAGAGTATGCAGGTTGAGGAATCGGCGGTCACAAATGTGACATTGTGGGTGGTCTAGGGATTCTTGGATGTGACGATCCCGCTCTTTGTCGTTCCTGAAGTATCCGTCGTGGGCGGTGCAATACGAGTAGCCGACGGTGGACGACATGGACATAGGCATGACGATGTAGAGTTATGAGAGTTGGGTAAAAAAGAGTAGTAAAAAGCGTTAAGCTGGTTTATTCGAGTTGATTCGATTCGAGAGTAGGGCCGATGAAAGTCGTTTGGTTTGTTTTTTTCAACCTTCATGGCTGGGGTTTATATAGATTTTTTGGACTTTGAGACGGGGGCTACCGGGGGTCCTAACCTCCGGGCATGTTTGTTGTACCCCGCAGGACCCTTTTTTAACAGGAGACAGTTGGCTTTTGGAAACTATGAGACGGGGGGAGTACCGGCGGTACTTGCCTCCGGAAATTTCCTGTCTACAGGGGTCTGTTGACTTTTGGGGCTCTGAGACGGGGGTTTATTACAGCTTATCGGCGGTCATTCTCTGATTTCACCCTTAGGCTCCCAAGGACCCTGGCCAACTTGTAGGGTATTCTGTAGGATGCTCAGGCTGTTGGGTGTTCTCTGTTGATTCGCCTCGCATTGGTGATTGATTCGATGCGGTAATGGGCGATAATACCGAACAGACCAAAAGGATACAAGAGGCATGGAGACTAACAGAGACAAAACCTATGCTGCGATCGAGATCGGAGGATAGGACGTAAAAGACGGTTTCTAAATTCTCTAAATATCTCAATGGGACTTACTTACATAAGCTTAGGACAGGCTCTTCGGTCTTTGTGTCAGTATCATTACCATTACCTGGAACGGTTTTCTTGATAAGTTACATAGTACATAAGATTCCTTTCGATACAGATGTGGAGATACTATAGTATGATCGTAATAAGGTTCAGTTACCCAGGTTCCACAGACTTCCCCAGAGCTCCTCGGGCAAACGCAAAGGGCAGAGAATGTAGGATGGAATGGAATCCTGGGGTATCTCACGCAGTTGCAGTTTGAAAGTATTCTACGACAGCCGGGGCTGGGGGTGCCTTTCCGGCTACATTTAACCCGAAGAGTGCAACTGTGCGTGCATCATGTCAGAAAAGCGAAGGACGCGGCAAAATCAACCTGACTTACAACGATCGCCTCCTCCACTCTCCGTTCCTGTAAATGCGAGTACCTCTCCACTATAATGCGAGGAAAAAGATTCTTTATAGACACCACCGAATGGACCTAGGAAGCACATCAGTTTCAAGCTCGTAAGAGGGGAAAACAGACGCACCAATGACTTTACTTTGTCCTGTTTTTTGGTCAAGAATATGGAACGATATTTCCGTGACGACCTTCCGACCGAGCTTGGTCTCTAGCGGGTTCGACATTCTCCATAACACGCCAGCTATCCTTTGGTTGTCTTCAAAATTCATAAAAATCACGTCAGTGAAAAGGTGGAATCACGAATCAAAAGGGTCCTTACCTTCGACCTTCACCTCGGCCCTGCTCGTGGAACCCTCTGCACCATACGGGTTATCATTTCCATGAGTGAACGTCTTTGGGCCGCTTCGAGTATTATATGTAATGCGCAGCCCGGATACGAAAGAGGAAAGCCCATTGTTTACTGAACCTGTGAAGACTTCGATGGCAGTAATAGGTCGAGCGGTATCGAGCTCTTTTTCGATTCCGCCCACTGTAAAGTACAAGGTCAACAAGTGCTTAATCAAGACCTAGCGTTTAGACATACGGGCAACCAGATCGTCAAATACCTGTTCGGTCTGTATGACGTCCACCACACTTAGCTCAAATAATGCGACTACAAGGAACTATGGTCAGGGAAGTGAATATTTGAAAACCACATGACGTACAACGATCCCCTTGTTGACCCTCCCTTCCTGTAAATGCCAACACCTCCCCGCTGTGATGTGAAACCACGTCTTCTCCGTTGGCACCACCGAACGGACCTGCAGCAACACCATGACCAACCGAGTAAGATGTGGCAAAGCAGACACGTACCTGCGATTGTGCTATTCCCTGTTTTCCGATCGAGAACATGGAACGATAGTTCCGTGACAACCTTCCGTGTATACTCGGCATCTGTTACCAGAGATGTTCTCCATACCACACCAACTATTTTTTGATGATCTTGATCCGAGAACCGAGAGTATCAGCATCGAAAGGAGGATACGTCACGACGAAACCCTCACCCTCAATCTTTAGTTGATTCCTGCTTATGTTACCTCCCGAACCAGAAGAGTCATCATTCCCATGAAGGACCGTCTTTGTCTCGCGTTGAGTATTATATATGATGCGCAACCCAGTTATACAAGGGGAGCCACCGGGTATTGAATTTGTGAACACATCGACAGCGGCGATAGGTCGAGCGGCGTCAAGCTCTTTCCATCCTCCTACTACAATACAGTCAGCGGGGGACAATAATAGACATGAGTCGTTTAGACACACCGGTAGCTAGGTCGTCGAATGGCTTTCCTTGGGTCTTGAACGTGTACTTGTCGCATTCTGTCGCCTTTCCAGCAGACAAGAAGACATACTCCTTACCCCCCGAATCTTGGCCAGCTTCAATTTTAAGGATAACAAATGCGACCACCTTCAGCCGTACTTTGTCCAGAGGCCGGCCCGTCCATGATAACCCCTCGATCTTCGAATTTGGATAAAAGGTTGGTCCGAAAATTTCTTTCTCCTCCTCGCCTTCATTACCCGCCCACACACTCACTGCGACGGACAAATTTGCGTCATCCCAGGGTTTCTTCCACCTCGCATACAGCTTCCTTTCTCCCCTCTCGTCCTCAATGATCTCCATTTCCACCGCTTGTGCATCACAGGAAAGCCACTTGTCTGAAAACTCGCCTCTCAGCCTCGTGAATTTCGCTACGAGGTGCTTCCTCATGTCTTTATAAACCCCATACTGCTGCCACCCCAACATCTCCACGAGCGATCCACCACCCAGTATTCTTCGAAGATGCCTGATTGCGTCTCTGTACTCTTGCCCACATAGTGCCGCAGTTGTCAAAGCAGTCGAAAAGTCTGTACAGCGAGTCCAACGATCAAAGTCGATGCTGATGACATCCTTGAATGGATCCTCCACACCGAGCTGCTCCAAGTCGGGTTTCGAGGGTACTGGTTTTGACCTCCAGTCGTCATCGTCATACATCAAACCGAACAACCATTTACCGATGGTCTTCAGGGCCACGTATTTAGCACCGGCGATTGCACCGGCGAGAGCGATTGCAATCAACGCAATATCAAGACCGAGCTCGATCCCTCCTGCGATCAATTCACCGATGAGCTCAAGGAAATCCCACAGTCCAGAGCCGCCGCTGCCTCCACCAGAGCCATCAGATCCTCCGCCATCGCTATCGGCAGACTCTGAGGTCTGTTCGCCAGGATTTGGTTGATCTCCTTGCTTTCGACCATAACCACGACAAAAGTATGCAAAGAGAGCATCCTCTGTGGCGTTCTTCATTGCTATGACCGCAACAATTTTTCCAAATTCTGTTTGATTCTTATACATGTATTTGATGATTCTGATACCGCAGCGTTAGTGAGGGAGACAAACGTGTACTTCGAACATGCAACGCACCCAGGAGCAGATGTCACAATAGACTGAGCGAAGCTTTTAGCAAATTCACTCATCGTCAATTTCGAGGGTATTGTCACATAAAGAGGGATAGGTCCAAAATCGACCTCTGCGGCGCTGACCATTCCGCCAATCACCACGCTGAATTTGCCCTTAAGATCGAGAGCGACGGTTAAAGGATTTCCGTCCTCCTTCGTCGGCTGTGACTCGCTCAATGAAACATTCGTGTCGAGTTTGTTCTTGAAGCCATCCCTAAAAAGAATCCGCAGATGGAGTAAGCAGGGAGACAGAAGCGATCATAAATGTGACCAACTCACTTGATGAGTAGCTTGAGTGCACCACATGTACCTGTTTCCGCTGAAGATAGCTCGCTGATAGCATCGATGAAATCTTTGGGAGTGATAAGATCATCAAAGATAGCTGGAAGACCTCTGAGCTTGAAACGCTTCTTTCCGTCCGGACCCTCCACGACCTCGAACTGAACCGATGCAGTATTATTGGATAGGGGAATAAAGTCCGCCTTCACTTGAAGCTTGCCCTGGAATTTACCATCGGTATAAGAGAGATTTACACCTCCTACGACACCGTCTGTGGTATTGAAGAGGGTGACACCACCATGCAGAGTACATCCTGTTCCTTTCTCTTTGGAAAAGATCGTCAAACCCGGTCCTAGAAGTTCATGTCCGACTCCGCCGTGTATAGAAATCCCAGCAAAATCAACCGGGAGAGACATAGAGCCATCGAGGGAGAAGCCCTTTTCGGGGCCTTCGGCGGGATTGATATTGGCTGTGATTGTGAAGGGCATATCTGAGTATAGAGTCATCAGACATCAAATCCTGAAAAGCGCTCCGGAAAATGGTGCTTACCGTAAATCTTCAACATCGCAGAAGCAGTAAGACCCTGTTTGTACGTTTGCGGAGGCTGTTCGGGTTGAGAGCTACGACGAGGAACCTCCTCCCACGCGTAATAAATCTCCCAATTCTCCAGCGTAACGTTCAGAATATCCCGCGGTAGCTCCATGCCAATTATGTCCTGTATCAATGCTCCGATGGCAATACTTTGAGCCGCCTTTGGCTTCATGACAAACACCTGAGGAGACATCCCATCCCCTATTTCGGCCTCGAGCAGAACGTCGACACCCGAAATTTTCACTTCTGCATTCAAAGCGGCGTCCCAAGTGGCTTTTCGGCCCCCTCGAATAACCTCTTTGGAAGTAGCAGGTTGAGAAGCCGCTGCGAACTTATACCCAATAACCAGTTGAACATTGTTCAGTACAATTTTTCCTAGTTCAGCCATGTCCTGGGTTTTCAAGGAAAAGATAGATGTCGCATAGTCGTTAAAAATTCGGAGTTGACCATGGAGAGTCCAGGATATATTTGAGGGAAAATGTAACACACACTGAGCGCGAAGTTCGACCAATCGATCGTACTGAAGAGGAGCAGTATCGGGTGTGCCATGCTCGCGAGGTCTGGGTTTCCTCATGTACAGTAAAGAAAGATCCTCCAGCGAGACTTCGGTCGCCAGCTTAACGTTCTGCAACTGAGCCGCGAAGGCGATATCATTCCAACCTTGATCCTGTGTCTGTTTCTGAATACAGCATGCGACTTTGATGGAACTGGGCAGGCTGGACGAGTTTCCGAGGACGAGGAGATTATTGAGTGGAGAGCCCTCGGGAGAAGATGTCAACTCTAGGTCAGCGGCAAACGCGAACCCTGCTAAGAGCTTGTCTCCTGTTGCCGTCTTCCCGTTCGAGTCGATAAGGGTCCCATGGGGATTATGAGCTGCTGAAATATGTTCCCATGCCCCGTAACTCTGTAGCTTCTGCTGAATCTGCCCAAGCGCCAACGGAGTACCGTAACGGAAGACAAGGAGGTACGCATCCTTGATGATCTATCAACCAAAGAAAAATCGAATCGTGAGGATGGCTCGAAAATGCAACTACGGATTATATCATACTCACGAGCTGTGTAGAAATGTCCTGACCTAAATCCTCCGAGAATACATCCGTGAGATTGAGATTCTTGATTCCTACAGCGAACGTGAAATCCCAAGGAGCCTTCTTATCCGCCGGTCTCTCGACAACGAGAACAGCAGATCCTGATCCTGTTGCGCCCCATCTAGCCGCACCGGCGACAGCATACGTAGATGTCTGGTCTTCGAGCGTAGCGCTCAGGTACAACCGCTCCAAATGGAACTTGGATGTCACCGAAGGAGGCGTAGACTCCGCCCAGATAGACGGCGCTGGAAGGGGCGTTGTCGGAGAAGGTTCCGGTGGCGGCGGTAGCACCTCTTCTGGTCGAGTAAGTGCATCAACTACACCCCCTATCTGCCGCTTCTCGGTTCCGACCAATAGCTCTCCAGACACTGTTACTTTCGACGACTCCTTCTGATATAGGGACTGAACTCGAGCCGTGATATTCCAATCCGGCTCAACACCACCGGCCCACTCAATCATCCAGTGTCCAGCATCCCCTTCACCACCTTCGAGTGCGAGAACTTCTCTATGCCAGCTGATTAACAACTTGCTAGGCCCCATCCGAAGCTGCCCGATATTGTGACTATCCCATAGCAATTCAACCTCGAAGCCCGGAATAGACAGCTTTCCATCTTGAGAGACGATATGAAGAGAAACAAAAGATAGCCGAGTATTTGCTACAGCATCTCCGACAACAGGAATCTTCGTCAGATCGATTGGCGGATCACTTGACTTATTAATCTCTTTCGCGAAAGCGTTGAGTGTGAAATTGTCATCCGTATTCTTGAATCTGAAATACCCCTGCGAATTCTTTGTTGGGAGAACGAACTCTGCAGAGGCTTGCAATCCCTCGTCACCAAAGCTGATAGTCGTTTCGACGGCACACTGCCAATCGACGTCTCGAGAAATCCTAACGTCCACGTTCTCGAGCGTAATCGCAGGCTGAGATAGGATATCCCAGCGGGATACACGGGCGCCAATAGCCCAAGCGGTGACGGTGGGTATAGATTTTTCAATGCTGAGCTCCATCGCAGCAGAAACGAAGCTCAGGTTATTGCTGATGTCATGGAGAACAGGGATATTCTCGGTAATAGAACTCCAGGAATCAAGTGTCAGTTTGTTGAGTAGGGCATCGAGGGAAGGCGGACCAAATTTACTCGCTGGATCAGAAGCTAGAGAGATATTGACATTGACAGCGTAGGACAGTGCGACTGATGAATATCGGATAGGCAACACCGTGACGCTGAAGATTAGATCGGCACTTTTCTGCTTGACAGGGAGAGGATAAACAAAAACGCGTCAGCTACAGAACAGTGAAAATCGAATGAAGATACCTACGCGTTCAGGGACCAGATCGGCACTTTCCTGCTTGACAGGGAGACGATAGGCAAGAGAAAGACCGAGATCCATTTGTGGTCCCTCAAAAAACGCGGTAGCTTCGGTTATCTGATGAACAAAAACGCGTCAGCTACAGAACAGTAAAAATCGAATGAGGATACCTACGCGTTCAGGGACCAAACCATTCGGAAGAAATTCATTTGTTTTGACCTTAGTGACGTCGATCCCGATGAATACGCGCTTTCTTTTGAAAGGAGAGTTGGCGCCTTGAGCTAGTTGAGTATACGTGCACCCAACTCTAGCATAGATATCATCCAATGGAAGAGTACTCTCTCCGAAGGGAAGAGCGAGGTTATTGGCACCGGCGATACCAAGCATGGCGCATAAAGTGCTCAAGGAGCAACCCTGTTGGTTCAGCGATATACGAGTAGAGTCGGATGCCGTGAACGACAGACTAAAAGGACCCTCTGACAAACGATGCAAGGTGCCGGTCAGATAGACCTCGGTATCGTTCGCTTTGACAGCCAAAGTGAGTGACAGAGCCAGCTCAAACATCGGCTCTCCCGAGGTGGCAACTCGCTGGAGGGTGATCTTCGCATTGTGCAGCCTAAATTCCAGCCCGCCGATACTCGGTGGCATGGGCAGTGTCTTTACCTGCAAATGAAGAGTGGCCTTCTCGATTTCAAGCCCGAAAGGACTGGCAACGAACTGCATCGTCGTTCCAGGTACATCGACCACATATGAAGCCAGGTCAATGACGCTGCAGAAGGCGACAGGTAGGTCGGCAAAGAAACCGATAGCCCTCGGTTCCCCAACTAGGGATGCCAGGATGCCAGCTACGGAGAAGTCATCGTAAGGTCCAGCATGACCTAGCTCGGATAGGTATTTTTCGAGTGGGTAAGTCTGGGTGAAGACAAACGATGCGTTTATTTGTGGGTTCGCGCTGACGGCGACGTCGATGGTGAGCTTGTTTTGGTCTGAACTAACGGTGCAGAGCACGAACGACAGTGTCCTTTCACCTAACCCAAAAGCATTTGGAACAATCAAGTTCCCGCCTTGGGATGGTACGGCGTGGACTCGCAACGTAGTGGGGCCATTCTCAGCTCCTTTGACAATAGTTGAATTCGCGGCATCGACAGTGAATTTTGCGAGATCAGCGAGGAAGAACGGTTGTTTGGGGATGTCAGAGAATAGAGCTTGTCCTCGAGGATGGAAAAGAGTAAGGAGATGTTCGACTGTGACGGTCCCTGTGAGCTCGTCGGCGTGCTGTTTCCACCACGCTGAAGACGGGAGTGATTCGTCCTGAGTAGACATCGTTAACTAGTGAGAGGTCGGAGCAAGTTTTGCGCCTTAATTATAGCAAATTAGGCGGCCAGGAAAAACAAAAACGACAGGTACATTGGAGATATGAAAGAAAAATTCAGACAGGAACGCGTAAAAACTGGCAGGATACGTGCCTGGAGCAAGCTGGTTCTAGCCAGGGCCAACAGCTACTTGAAACATTCTTACCATTCCAGCAGGTCGAAGATGCAATTCTTGGGGATAGGTTGAGTAATTGGATGTCGATGTTGAAGAAGGGATGATGAGATATACAAAGTCACGTGTCCGACGCCAGGACATCAAAATTTCCTTCTCGTTCTAGTTAAACTGTAGTACCTCGTCGGTAGTACTACACTCCCCCGATCCTCTAAACGGATGCGCCAGATTTCAGCATTCAGGCACTAGCTTCAAGTTAACTTTCGTACGCCGTCGGTACTATCCTCCTCCGAGCGTCAGGCCCTGTCGACGTCTCAAGGCGGACCCTTAGATGCAGTCCCCGCGAAGCATGGTCCCTGCTTGATATATAAATCAACGCAGAGCTGTGACAAGCTCAGGCATGCTGGTCGAATGAAGGAAGAATTCCCCTTTTTTTCGCTGCCCAAGTGTCAGAAGCATACATACGGAACATGAAAACGCAGATGACTGACAGGCGTTATGAGGGGCAGAAATTCAGGAATGTTTGACAAAGCTGTGTCTCTACCAGCCCATTTTTGCTTTTGGTTCGAGATAACGGTTCCAGAAGATCTAAAGCTTCGTCTTACTTTCTCGATTGAATCGCTTGTACGTCTTTTAATATCTCTTAGAAAGATTGTGGAGATTACCTGGCAGGGATGTACATACAGAGGTTGAGACTCGGTGATTGCGATTGCTCAAATAAGGTTATCCCATTCTTTATCCTCAAACGACCCTAACCTCGACAGGATAAGGATAAGTGGGCAACGGAGAATCTTTTCCGCTGTCATTTTCACCAACTGCCAGTTCCTGTCGTTCCTGAAGGACTGGTTCTTCATTATTATTTCACGCCTATGGATTATCCAAAACACACTACTTAAAAGTTCTCATGATCGGCTCACCTTTCCCCCTCCAGATTCTGCTCTCCCTCTCAGTGATGTCCATAACTACCGGTTCCGTCACGGTGTCCTCGTTGAACATCATTATATCTGAGGAATATGGAAGCCAGAGTGATGTCAACAGTTCCAACGAAGCTGAACCTCTCTCAAATGACTGGGAAACCCGTAAGTGTTCTATAATTTCTTTTTCTTGGTCAAGCTGCTATCCATCGTTACTTTGGAATCAAATCGACACGCTGACTGATCAACATCATTAGTCGCCAAACTGGGAATGGGTCCACTCAACATGGATCACCCAATAGAAGAAATTCGCCTCAGACATGGGTGGGTCGTGGACGGCTTTGAAGTTAAGTACCGGCTTGCGTCTGGCCTGACACATACAATCGTCCATGGAAGTACACCTGGCTTGAACCCCAGCAAGACTATTTTTGTTGCGGGTATGTACACCGCATTTTCCTTTTTCTTGGAGACACTCTTTGTGACCATTGTTCCAGAAAACGAGGTAGTCTTTTCCGTCACAGGCCGAGCTGGATGGCACAAATTTTACAATCGAGCCTTAGTCCATAAAATCAGTTTTGTGATTCTGGACAAGACTACGGGCAGACTCAGAGTCGAAGGTTAGGGTCTCCGATTATTTCTTTAAATTCGCCAAGAGCTTGAAAATTATTGATTTGCTATTCATCGAAACTTCCATTTACATAGGTCCTTTTGCAGGAACAGAAAAAAATAAAGACGATGGAGATTCATTTTGCTTGTACGGTCCTATCACCGCATTTCGTGCAAGAGATCGTGGTCCCTCAGATTCAGCTGGTATGCCTAATCGCCTATTATTTTTTCGCCGAGATTGATCGCAAGCTCCTCGCAGCCCTCGGTTACGTTCAATCAGTGGCATCAGAGTATCTTACCAGTAATAATATAGAGTTATTTATCAAAACTTCGGAATTGAAGCTGAAGTTGTTTTTTTTGAAATGATATCGGAGATTTATGGTCATGTTTAGATGCCAGGAACAAGATCAAAGTAAGACCACAGGATTGACAGTCCAAACCTCCCCAGTCGCATTGCCCTGTTAGCCTTAGATCTCCTGGTACCGCTTTACCCTGCCCTTGACTTGAAGTTGCATTTAGTGGACGACGTGCCGGCAGTCAGCTACCGCTGGCAATCAGAAATTCTCACAGCTTCCTGACATCGATCTCCCGTGCCAGGGATTACCGCCCATTGTTAAACGATCTCACGATCTTCCTTCTGCTCTCGAGATATTTGCTTGCTGTCTCCGAACTCTATCATTTGCCCCTCTAGAAACCTCCTTCATAATTAGATCGAGGGAATTGTAGTGGATCCGCTGAGCTTTCACTGTCTCGCTTTCCCGTATCATGATTTGCTTCGCATTTTTGACATGATCAGATTCCAGGGAAACTACTACATGATGGTTAGTTCAAAACACAAATCGATGGTTGCATTGATCCGAGCGCCGATCGTTTTATGCTAAATATCGACTCCTTCCTCGCTTTCTTTCTCTCCTCAGTGCGATGTTTGCCTCCCTCTCCGCGTTATGACAACTTCGACAGTTTTTGAAGAAGCCTTAGATCTTGTTCGCGATGAAACTTCGGTCTCGGTGCGAAGCTTCCTCCCGGCTTTTTACTCTTGTTGAATATTCTGACAATTTTTCCTATTTTCTTTTTGCTCTGTAGTACTCGCTGGGTATTCATACCTTTTGACGTGTCACTTCAACTTCTACTGACTGGAGTTTGAACCAGTGTCGAGCATCGTGATATTTACCTACGATGTCATTCTTACATTTCCAGCCGAGCTGGAATTCGTTTGGTCCAAGGACATCCACGACCTTTCAAGTGTACTATATATCATTCAACGATATGTACCGATCCTGAATTTCATTGCGCTCCTTTTTTTTTGGTGAGACTAAGTACTACATGGTGCACATATTATTATTAAACTGAAACATGAGTAGATAGTGTCATCCTACCGAGCAAGATTTTAGTTCAACTACCTGCTTGGTGTTGTATAATGTGAGCGGATGTGAGTATGATTCAACTTCTATCTATCGTGCATGCTAATAAGAGTCAGTGGCTTACATCGTGGGACTAGGAGTAACGGAGGTAGCGCATTCATATCTCCGGGGTTCGTCGACTCTAACATTACTTATTCAGTCCTCGCTACGTTATGCATTATGCCATTCTGGAAAAATACCAAAGGCGTGAAGCTCATTATGCCGGTTCTCTTTCTGATATCCTGGATTCCGAGTTTGTTCATATTTATAAATATCGATCCTTGTGAGTACGCATTTCGCCATTTTTTCGATCATATTCCAACTTTTGAGTGAATTTTAGCTACCACTGACAATTTCTTTTCCATCCCAGTTACCCGATGCTCCATTCTAATGGATCGCTGCCGTTGGTTTCCTCTTGGGGATTTTTAGTATATTATCAGACCAGTGCGCATGATCATCCAATTCAACTCGTCCACAATGATCTGACAGTGCTCTAATCAGTCGGTCTAATACTGATTCTAGTTGCTCGGCATCGTTCCGCAAGACGTTCTAATTCTCCGTACAATTGTTATCGTCCTTAACTAGGATATTCGACGATGGTTAGTCCCATGTTATATATTTCCGACCGCCATTAGTTCAAACATCAACACGTGCAGGCACTGTGTACCATCTTCTCCGGGTCGGTGAGTAGTAGATGCCTCCATCTCCTTCATTATTTGACGAGTTCTTCAAGCAATCTCTGTAACCAATACGGGTATCATCATTGCTATCGCTCGACTTTCTCATTCTGTAAGTGGCCCTGCGGCTGTACCGTATTCATCGAATAGGAT
>JAACJN010000331.1:0-46404 GCA_013368555.1 Collybiopsis confluens
ATATATAGAGCTCTTCACGTTCATAAGCCTTCTCCCTTTCGAACCACTCTTGAAGGGCGAGCTCCTTGTCGACAGGATCGTAGTAGCGGTTATATCGGGTCATGACCAGGGAGCGAAAATAGTAGTGGATGCGGCGGATGAGAAAGTCTTGGTACTGCCTCATCTGAATGAAGCATGCATCGCGATAGAATGGCTTGTCGGCCTCTTCGTCCAAGCAAAAGTCTCGAAATGATTCCCAATATCGTGGCGTCATGAGCGACTCAAAAAAGGCCATTAGGTCTTCGTCTTCTGTGATTGGCTCGAGCTCACGCTGGTCGCTGAGGTAGCTCTGGCGCAATGCATCCTCGAGCTCGTTGTATTCCGCTTCCTGATATTCGTGCCAATCCTCGATGTGACCCTGGACCCTCCAACAAGTCTCTTCTTCGTCCATTTTGAAAATGATCGCGACGTATAGTAGTGAACAGCTCACTATGAAGGCATACATTGGTAGGAAGACGTCTCCATTGACACTGTACCCTTCAGCACCAACTCTGTCCAATTCTTCGGGGAAAGTGTCTGGCATTGGGGATGAGATTGGCGGAAGCAACAAATAAAGGGAAAGCGAACCGTGAGAGAGTATCGACCAAGCTCGAGGACATCGAAGCCTACTTAACCTTTGCAGTCACCGCATTTGTACATTTTTTCAGCTCCTCTTCGGCCACTTTTGCTCGCGCAATCCACTGGATTTCTTCATAGGAGACATGAAGACACTTCTCGTATGCGCCGCACCTTGTTGCATCCCCCGAGTACCATGCCTTGCGATCGTTGTGGTAGGAATTTAATTTGACAGATGGCCGTGTTTCCGAACATGTGCTCCGTGAGGTTCCGGCCAGTCCGGAGGAAAGGCGTTCGTCTCCGGGACCACGTGAAAGAGACCGACTGATTCATCTGACACCATCTGACATTTGCCGAGTGCCGACTGTCAGTTTACGATTTGTGCAACGACATACATATCAACATAATCAGCCAGTCTACCGATAAAGTCATGATCATAAAGTCATGATCAGTCAACACCATATGCTTTCTGTAGACATTCGTGCTAACATTCTCCGACGAGGTGCCCTTTCCATCATCCAATAGACCACCAGTCAACCTCATACTCGATTCTCAGTCCAGCCCATCAATTCCTCCAAGTGTCGCAGCGGCATGCACAGTCAGGTTGGTAGCATTTGTGTAATGGAATCAGGTAGAGAACGAGACTCGTAGCGGTGTCGACGGAAGAGAAGACAATATGCGTGGCTTGCCATGTACAGTAGCTCGTGACTTTAAAGTTTGTAAGCGGCAAAAAAAAAAAAGATCACGAGCTCTGCTGGATTTGGCCACTCACACAAGTCACGTGTTACTGTTTATTGAACCTATTTGTCCTCTCTTGCGTTTCCTGCAACCTTGCAACAGCTATTAGCAACTACTGGACGATAACCGATACTGCTCTCTGCTCGAATCTTTTGAATTCAAGTTTAGAAGCATTTTTGCCTGGTCGAAGAGAAAGATTTGGATAGAAGGGGGTTGTTTCTGGTCTGGAAGACGTTTTTTGTGAGTTTTTTTCCCTGTTCAGTACTGCCCGTGGTGTTGGTGCTCATGCCCATTTCAGGCCTAGAAAGATACTACTACTTACTACCCCCTCCTCCCATGTATCTCCGCTACTCCCTCTTGTAATTAATGTACACAATTCCCTTGAGTCTTGACTGAGTAGCAGCTTGGAGAGTCTGATGACTGCGGTGAAGTCTTATATTGGCACCAGGGCATGCTTCCTCTGCAATATATACATAGATATGTACATACTTATATTTCAGAGCATTTATTTTGTAACGATGATCAGTATGGGCAAGTATACGGGGCTTGGCAAGTAGCTGATCTTCAGAGGGGTAATTGAAAGCGCGGGCTTGGAAGCTCGGGGGGCACTTCAAACCTCGGGGGCATTTGAAACCTCGGGGCGGGGCAATAAACCTAGGCGCGGGGGGATTTTATTTTTTCGCTCGATCGAACGGCATACTCGAAGCGCCGTAGTAGACCTCCACCTTCTCTTTATTCCTTCTCGTGAAAACAAAGCTCGTTAAGGTTCCGTCGCATTTCAATGGGGGCTATGATGGTTTAAAGATCTTCCATTGAACATGAGCTAGTCACGAAGCGGATGGACATCCACAATAAGTATAACAAATCGGAGACCCAGACACCCAAGAAACCGGTTGTTCTTGCTTCTTCAATTCTTTTCGCTTTGTATTTTTGAAGGGTCAATGATCTTTATGGCTTGTACTCAAGGTTTGCTCGATGCGATCAACGGAGATTGAAGCTTGAAGATTCATTGAAGAGCCTACAGCGAATCGGACCTCCCCAGTATAATTCATCTCCTATCCTTATAAGCCAATACAGAATAGACTAGTCTCATGAGCGAGAAATCTACAACTAATCAGTGGGCCCAAACGCTCCACCTAAACTTCTGAGTGTCCATTCTGATTACGAGTGTAGTCGGGTATAGCGGGTATTCGACGAATAATATAACTGAGCTGGACCGCCCAATGAATAGGTGAATAAAGCCAATAAGGGAGGAGAGGAGCAGTTGTTTCGGGCACCCTCGAGCGCAATTTCCACCAGCTCAGCCCTTTCCGAATCTCCGCGAAGCGAATGACAACCTGGTCCATCGTTGGCCGTTTAGCTGGGTCATCTTGAGTCATGTCCGAAATGAGCCCCTCCAGAAATTCGACGTTGCGCCGGGGAAGGCAGTACCGGGGGTCGCCCTAGGAAGCTTGAGATGCGAGGATAAAATGATTGACTAAAGTAGATGAACTTACCAAGATGAACTTTTTTCGGATAACGTTTCCTAAGCAATATACATCAACTGCAAATGGATCACAAAGTCCACCCCCCTGAACTCTGGCACTGACTGATCACCACCGTAACCTGGTTGAACTCGAACTGGGGTACCAGAAGACAGATCGTGCTGTTTTGACAAATCCCAGTCTATGAAAAAATATTTGACAGGATACAAAGTACGATTTCGGGGTTTAGAGGGTCCACTCCAATCTAGTTTAAAGAAACGGTATGCAGGATGGGGAGGATCCGCGTAAAGTGGAAACCAATCCATCATAATGTTGTCGAATTTGGCGTCACTAAAAAAAAACCGTTAGAAACTAGAAGGACATAAATAAAACATAACGAACTTGTGCGCTACGTTCAGATTGTGCATATATTGAAGACCCTAAGGACAATCGTCAGATAGAAGCTCTGGGACAGTTTGAATTGAACCTCAAACCTCAAATACTTGAGAGCAGAAATCCACGACTTCTCCTACTGTGCCGAACTCGGGTTCATCCCAATCTACAAGGAAAGGCATGACCGAAATAGTGTCCCGTCCCCTGAGGTCCGGTTCTGGAAGGGTGATATTCTCGTGTATAGGCACACAGTGGTTCCGTCGGTCCGACGACGTGGATGAAAGTAGTCGACCGATTTGGAGCTCATCCGACAGAGATGGTGGGTCAGCGCGCCTGAGCATCACAGACTTTCCATCCGAAACGCGAATTGCGTCGAGGTTAGATCTGAGCTGAAGAGTAAGTTGTTTGTGAGCGTAGTTGTAATGAGCAAAATGGCATTGCATACAAGTTCCTGAACCTGATAGTCTTCACAGTCTTTCCGCCACTTTTTCGTCCCGACCCAGGATGCGACCCACCCCGGACGGTAGCGGGGCCGAAGAAGGTAGCCTCTTTCTCTCAGCCAGTCGTAATGGCTTGCCCAGAAAAGCTCAAAGTCGAGCAGTACTTCGTGGGTGATCTCCTGTTCTGTGATCTCTGGGAGGAGTAGGCGGGGTGCGGTCGGGGTGGACATGACGGTAGGCAGCACAAAGTCAACTGTACGTAATGTTATTGAACGAGTATTGGTGAGAAAATCAAACCTTACCTTGACGCGTTGTATTTTTTGACAAGTCGGGTTACCCCTTGTTTTCCGAAAACTGCTACACTGGTACATTATAAGAAGACGGGGTCAAAGAGTCGGATCCTCAACTTAAAGCCTTTCTCTCCGCAGAATCTCAATCCAATGTTCGTGGACCCCGGAACTGCTCTTACTGGCATTCAAGCTGCAACTGGAGTAATATCCGCTACTCACGACATTGATTCCCTTCTCGCTGACTCACTGCTCAAACAAATGCTAATGCCAGAGAGCAACATCCAGCTTATTACCCTCATTTCGAAATTTCTCGATGCCATGGGTCAACTTCTGGATGATCTCGGCGAACTTGTCCTGAATTGCGGCATAAACGAGTACATCCTAGAATACCATGGATTCTGTAAACTGATCAAAAAGTATACTAATTCCACGTCGAACGACCGCGAAGTTGATAATTAATGGTCTTCTCTAAGGTACTCTCGGGATTTGGAAGATATCAAATATTTGATAGAGACCAAGAGCTCCAGCTGGCGAGCCTTCCTTCGATTGGACTTTGACGAGGTTTCAAAAAATCTGAAGCGACTGAAACGTGAAGTTATAACAGAAGGAAGTAAACTTAGTGTGAGTGCGTTTATCCTGTACAAAGTACTTATGGTTCTCAACTCTCTTGACTCAGTCGACTTCGCGCAAGATTCGAAATGAATTAAGGCATCCGGGATTGTGACGAGCAACAGCATTGAGAGTGGGTGGACATTGAGCGGAATGGAAAGCTCCGCTCAAGCAACATTACGTGTGTAAAAAGCAAACTGGTATCTGTGAAGTGTGAAGTTGATTTGTTTCGTTGTACAGAACCAGTGGATACTAATCCACGCACTCAGCAGCGTTCTGCGCCAACAACAACAACAACAACAACAGTAAGTTTGTCCTTGACTCTGCCAATTGAATTAAAAATAAATGATAAATTACCTGTAGCGCGCCGGGAGCGTACCCACAAAAAATGGCGAGGGTGTAGAATTGGCTAGATTTGGTCAGTATATTGCGACCAGTGAGCTACGATGTACTCAGAGTCTCTACTAACACCTTTGATTAGGACCCTGGCGGCTTGGGGAATGGATTCCTATGAAGAGTCGCTCCTGACTGTTTGTGATTCTGCTTTGTTTAGTTTCAAGTTCTCCCGGTTGTTACCCTTCTTGCCCTATTGTACTGTCCGCCGTTGACCCGCGCTATTATTGCACTCCCTTCCTGTATACTTTCCAAGTTCAAGTATTTTATTCACTTTTGCCATGCGAGTCAGTCATCAATGAGAGATGCATCATTACCTTATTATCCTTCTACTACATCAAACAAAAATCAGGAATAACGACGTCTAGGAGGTCGGAATCGGCATAGAAACACCACCGCTCGAAAAACTAATATCATGATGCTCAACACCTTCAATCGAGTCCTTTCCATCATCATCAAGTTCTGTCATCTCAACAGTTCCCCACTTTACCGGTTTCAACGAATCAGATCCATGTATCGGAGGATAGCAAGCAGCCGCAATTGCAGCACTAGAACTGCCATCAAGTGGCGTATCATCGTTCAAATGCCTCAATGAACCCAACGCAAGAACACAAACCATAAGCAGCACCACAGCAATGCTCGCGAAGATCGTAGCCACGGCGGGGGAATACCCACAACTGCCAGTGATGACATTATCTTCCAAGTCCAGAACGTCGGAACTACTATCCCAGGTGTTGTTCCAGTAAACGACTTCCAAGATTACGAAGATACTCTGGGATACAAGCCAGTAGAGTGGAACCGAATAAGCCATGAGTGGAAGGCTACGTGAACCGTTCAATGTTCGCCTTGAGTGTAGAAACCCGAAGGGGTTTACGAGAATGTGGCGTGGTACTATTGAAGACGAAGGGTCCCGCGTTCGATCCGCGGTACCCCCAATATGATGGAGTCGTATAGTACTCGGAAAAGCCCCGTATGCGCATTTCCACAACCCAGCTATACTTATTACTTATTCGGCTGCGCTCCCGTCATTCTTGGGCTATTTGCGGAGATTATCAGAATATCTCCTCACGCCAGCAGGTTACATTAGGACCGATTCAAGTTCTGTTTGGACCGTGACGCTTTTGCAAAGTTCACTACATCCTGTACTTAAACGCTGACTTTTTCAGATATCGCCCCTTCTACTTCCTCCCCAAATAGACCTTTCACATAGCTCATCGGAGAGCGAACGGCCGGAAACTCCATCACGCTTTCGCTGTCAAATGGACGGCATTTGATAAGACCAATCGACTCGTTCCCTCCTACTCGCTCCTAGGCGGGGCATACATCACTGTCAGCTTATTGTTATATCAGGATTCATTTCAGCTCACGCTCAAGGAGCTTGTCAGGATGTTCAACTGGTTCGGAAATACAAGAAAATGACACAACGACGGGATGCAGCGGCAAGTTCATGACGGGAAATTAGCTTACACATTCCGCAAAGTACGTATTGTAAGTATGGTATGGCGTTTGAAAATGAGCTCATAAAGACGCCCGTCACTCAAAAATTAAAGTACAGTATGTGTGTAAACCACCAGCCTTTCGGTTCTACACAGCCTGAGGCCTGAGGATTAACGCGAACATGGCTTCAAAAACAAACAAACAACAATCTATCACTGCCGTTTCCCACTCGTCCCAGTCATGGAATTCCAATATTCATTCATCGTCGATCCTACAACATACGACACCGAAGGTCTCTGCGATGGAATAGAGCTCCGAAAAAGTAGCTTCGCAAGGCTGGAGGACCGAGGAATCATCCGAGCTCAACAAGATTGGGCTAAATATGTTGGCCCTCTTCCGAGTCAAGAATTTCGGGGTACCATGGGTCTCAAATACAGCTTCCTCTCAGTTTGCGTTCCAGAATGCTTACCGGAACGTTTGGAGATTTTAGGTTATGCCAATGAATTTGCATTCCTATATGACGGTGTGTTCGAACTTCTTTTTCCATTCTTGGTACCACGAAGTTGACACGGACCCCCATCCCTAGATATTATCGACTCTTTTACCAATACAGAAAAGGTCAGCAATCGCAATTGAATCTTTTAGGAAGCGCGAATGCTCATGTAGAAATAGAGCACCATCGAGAACGAAAAGTTATTACAAGCTTTTCGCGAGGGTGCTCAAAGCGGTAGGATTATCCATGACCCAGAATCAGAGCGAGGAGGCTGGAAGAAAATGCAATCAAACATATTGCTCGATTTACTCGCTATTGATCGCGAAGGGTGCGTTCGTAACATAACTTTCTCGATCAGCCATAAGTGCAAGTAGTGACCGAATGTGAACAGCGCGCTTCACATCGTCAAAGCCTGGGCAGCATACAGCCAAACGAAACAAAAAGAATTCTCCGCCCTTGAAGAATACCTCCCGTACCGCGTAGAAAATGCAGGTGGACGGTATGTTCAGTAATTGTTTTTCCATCTTGAAATCAACATAACTCACAAAAGTTGTGGACAAGCGTTTGGATAGAATTCGTTATCTTCGCAATGAACCTCAAGCTTTCTGCACTCGAAAGGTCGAAAGCTGAGGACCTCACGCGACCCGCTTATTTTGCGCTTGCTCTCCAGAATGATGTGTGCTCTTGGGAAAAGGAGTACGCACAAGCTCAAGTTGAGCGTGATGAGCAGCAGCAGAGCATCATCATGAACGCCATTTCGATTCTGATGCAGGAATACAATATCGACACCGCAGGTGCTCAGCAACTCTGTCGCCTCAAGATAAAACAATATGTGACAGAGTATATTCAGGTTGTCGAAGATGTTAAGCAAGAAAAAAGTTTCTCGGTCGATTTTGTCAAGTATATCGAGGCTTTGAAGCACAACCTCGTAGGCCATGCTGCTTGGTGCATGACTTGCCCGCGTCATCAGCCGCATATCTCGTTCACTGAGGAACAGCTCCAATGGATGCGCAGCGGTGTACCACCGGGCCTCGCCGAATCTGGTACTCCCAAAATTGAAAATGAAATATCGGCATCTTGCGTAAAGTCGGAAGGCACAATCGGCGAGGTTGCATTGAGGCTCGACCATTGATAGGTAAGTTGTGAATCATTGAAGCGTCTATCCCAGTTTTTGAACTCTTTCCATTCACGTGAAGGACGTTGAGCCAAAATGTAGAGCACATTAAACACGGTGCAATAATAATACTAGACTGGATTCCATACGAGGTTTTTCTCTGTTGATACTATATGAGCTTTTATTGCGCTTGTTGAGTGAATTAAAAAGCTGCGTAGACTACTTTTCTAAGCGTAATCAAGTAGAGAGTGCAGGAAGTGCTGCCTTGCCTTTCCAGACCCTAGTATATCGCACGGGTTGAAGTAAATAAGAGAGTTGCTTGATTCTGAGACATTAGTATGATAGTAGTCCGAGTGGGGTGTGATGGTACTGGTACAAGAGCCTTGTATTCTTTCGAGTTGACTTCTTAATTCACTCCTGTTTTCGCAGCCTAAGCATTTTCGTAATACTCTATGTACGGGTAGATAAGAGAAGAGAAACGGTACATTTACGACAAATCTTCCCCTCCGTCAAGAAATCCCAATAGAAGACAACTTCTTTGAAGAGACAAAGGGCAACCGTATATGTACTTTACGTGTGGTCTGATCAAGCTAGGATCCTATGAACAATGGAATACTTGACACTAAGGGGAGAGGGAGGGAACGATGAAGAGATGAAGGTGGAGAAAGGGACGGGCGAAGGACCTTGAAACAAAACAAAAAGAAAGAAAGAGAGAGGGGACATCAAGAGGACAATTGCAAGAGTAAAGGAGTCGATACAAGTGAGCAAAGGGATACGAAAAAAGAAACGTTACGATGAGATCAATTCGAGTACTCACAATTTTGTACATACTTGGTTCTGCAGATTTACATTTTACATTTACAACTGGCAAGACACCCGCAGGTTCTTCACTCGAATTTCTGACCGACAACAGCCAGGATTGTAGGACAAACCTGGCCGGAATTCTGCGTCATATTCATGGAACCGGTCTTCCTACTCCATTTGACATCGTCAAACTTGGTCTCGACATGATTATCAGAACCATCAACACCCCCACTGGCTCCGGCACTGACGCGGAATCCCAAAACGGTCATGTTCCCACCGGTTTTTTTTACTTCTTCGTAAATTTTGTCAACCTCCTCTCGCATTTCGGAAGCAAATTCAACTTTGAGTTCGACGTCGAAGCCAACAAGAACAGAGACGATCTGAGTAAATTTGGAGCTGAGAACCTCCGGCGGGGCTCCAGGGGCACGGTGAGGGAACAAGGCCTTGATGTTAGGGATGTCCCTGGGCGAAAGCGGTTCTGATTAGTTGTTCCGAATCAGCTCTCAAAAAATGTACGTACCATAGACCAGCACGGACATCGAATTTCTGAACGCCAATCATGGAGAGTGACAGGGAAATCGAATCCTCTCGACCCTCGGTTTTGAGCGTTCGTTCCTCCTTTCTATCATCGACATAGACCTCTGCATGGAGAAACGGCCAGAAGCCGCCTCCGCCCCGAACTTCCCCAAAACCGCAATCTTCCCAGGTCGTTTGCCTTCCCTGGTTGATATCGATCGTAATCTTTTGGTCTCGCTTAGCGCCCTGGTTGGCCGCGGTGATCCAACTCTGTACAGTATTGATATAAGTTTGAATGGTGTATAACGGTACGAAGGCGAATGATTGACTGATGTTACTGTCTAGAGGTTTGACTCCCCTATTGGCGTCGTCAATGGCCTTGGATATCAAGCCTGGATTATCAATCAAGCCACTCTGGTTGTAGCTGAAATTTTGTTCGAGTCGGTGTGTTTAATATTTTCTCAAAGGAGGAGAAATGGAGCTTACCCAGGTAAAGGGTTCGACATGTTGAACGCAGAATCAATGCCACCTATAAATCCCGAGTAAGTGGCCGAATCGGGACCAAAGTACGCCTGCATCGCCAAGTAGGCCTCGGACTGGGTTGCTTTACGAGTTCTGTCAGCCACGTCAAGAAGTGGATAGTTGCCTTGAGCGATCCATCTCCAGAAATCGTCATTGGGGTAGAGCTTCTGGACTTTGATCCATTGATTCTGCGCTTGAGTAACGACAACGGAGTAGTTGGTGGTTGCAGCCTCAACAGCCTCACGAGCCTTGCTCATTCTGTCAGCGATTTCTGGGGAAGGGTCGCTTTCCTATATAATAGGACGGTTAGACGTGAAGAATAATAAGAAGAAAAGCCCATGTTTTACTGAACGAGCCCAGGTAATGTAGCTGTGATGTCAAGAGCAAATGTGAACAAAACGCCTCGGCACAAGAAGCAGAAAGTACGCATACCTGTTCAACTGCTGGAGGTAACTTCCAGCTGACCCACCAATGTAGGAGGGATTATCACTGTACTGAAGAGAATCGGCGAACTTGTAAATTTGATAGTTGGTGATTTGAGGGTAGATGAGATCACCCGCAGCAATTCCACGCAGGTTGACGGGACTGGTGTAGATTGCGTACCGATCTCCGACATCGACCTGGAAGTTGTCCTTGAGCGCACTGGCATATGCCCGAGCGAAGATGCCGTCGGTTTCAGATAGGGGTTGATTGCTGGACATTGCGGTTCGATGGAGAACTTGAGAGGCAGTGAGCGAGACGAGTCGCGAGGCTGATAAGCGCCCAGAGTCGTGTTACACGAGCGCTTATTTTCTCTCGCTTGTCTCCCTCCGGCAGTTCTGCCAGGCTTTGACTTGGAATGATCGTGCGCGGCTGCACCCAAAGCCGGTTTTCTATTTCCAGCAGGCTTCGTAACAACTCTAGTATCCTTCCTATGGCAGGTTCAAATTCCCGCCTTCTAGGCTCCAGCGGCGACAACTATAGAGCGTCTTTGGAGAGTTGCTCTAGATTTTAATGGAGCCGGAATTGGTTGGACTTCAAAGCGCGCGGCTGCCTAACAGTGACAATACGACAGGGACCTCAACAACGTCAATACTAAATCTTCAACCAACTTTCAGCTACCGCAACTTGTACTTCGCCGTTCTCAATATCGTGCCCAATCTTCCCTGAATTCGGCAAAATGTCGGAATGAGTTTTGGTGGTACACGTGGAAAGGTGAGCTTCATCTGTATTTTCTGCGCCTATCTCCTGACGTTCGTAAAAAGGGATGGACTTGATGGAAAGAGGGGGAGAGGGGGAGAAAGACGGACAGACGGAAGACCAAAGGGGCTGACAATCGTTGGCAACGTCAAATCTCGGAACACCTCCCTCCATTTATTATCCAGACGCTCAGCTTCATATTTACTTTGCTGCGGGACAAGGCCGAACAGGAACCAAATTTGCTGCGATTGCTCGTCGTGAGTTCCTTTCACCCCCTAGTTTTACCACAAGCTAACACTCGAATTTGCTTTTTCTGAGTAGGGTAACACAGAAACTTCCATTACGTATTCTCCCGAGCTTCGTACCACATTCTCCGACTTCTTCAACCTCACATTCCATGAAATGGGTAGTCTTTCGCGAGATAACTTCTTTCGTCACTCGACCAGCCGCGCCAACTGCGGCTGCATTTGCTGCCGACGACGCCATATCGCTAACCAAACATCCGTTCTGCCAATGATGATGATGTCAAGTCAACATACTGCCTCGACTTTTTCGGCCACGGAAGAAAAGAAGCGAGTCCATGCCCATGTAGATTATGCCACGATATGTTCAACCAGATCGTGCTCAAGGCCGACGGTGGAGAAATGGACAACGATTGCGTCAAGGCTCTTGTTAGGTGCAAGTCCTGGTTAGGGGAGGGACATGGCGCTACTGAGTTTGTTGCGGGTGGACTTCATCTTGGAGAGGTTAATGACTTTATATGAGGTTTTGTGCTTGCAGAAGCTGACAATCTATCCTTTAATAGCCGTTCAGTCCGACTCCTGGACTACGGAATATGGTCACGGAACCTGCGAAGAAGGACGGAAAGCAGTACGATCCTAGAAAACAAGCCCCGTAATTTGTGCTCATGCGTCTTTATCTCCTTTTTGGGGATTGGTAAGCCGACACTTTTCCTTTTTCTTTTTTTCGTTCGTTTACAGACGCCACTCTTTCACCATTACCACCCAACCATCTCTCTCATCGCACGTCTACTTTTACCCCCCAAGTCGTTAACTAGACTGAACAACTGGAAAGGATACGAGATCCGGATGAATTAAAAAGCCATTCGCTAGGGCGAGCCTACGTATTCATATACTCCACAACCATGGCCCAGCTACGTTTTGCTGCGCTCTCGTCTTTCCCGGGCCATCTACCAACATTATCAGAGTATCTCCTAACGCCAACAGGTTTACACTAGGACCGATTCGATCTACGTTTCGACGCTTTTACAAGTTTCACTACTACAGAGATACATACCATACTTAAAGGTTAGCTTTTCGCGACATCGCCTCTTCAACCTCTTTCCCGAATAAACCTTTCACATAGTACATATGGGCACTTTTTTCATCGCTGAACACCGAGCTCCCTTCGTATTTTCCACCGAGCTGGGGAACTGTCTGAGGAAAGTCCATGTAATCGATCTCGCGGATGACACGTTCGGCAGAATCAAGCGCCCCGGAGACCCATGCGTGATTTGCACCTGCAAGCTCTCCTGCAAAGTGGAAGCGGCCTAAACCTGCGGACTGTACAATATCGGGCCATAGAGTGCTGTACTGCCCTGGCCCAAAGTGCGCGTATGCACCCATGGTGTGGGGGTTGTGGTACCAGTCGAACACATGGTAATCCAGCGTGTCTCTGCGAAGCTCATCAATGCTCACGCCGTGAAGTACAGCCAGGTCTTTATATAGTAACTCCAGAAGCTGCTTCTCTGAGCGCGGACGTTCACAATCAGGGTCAAGCTTTTCGGACCAGTCTGGATTCTTGATCAAGGCGCCAAAACGAGAAGTATCTTGATTCCTGCGATTGACTCGGATGTTAGTTTCGGAGAATATTTTACAGAAATGGCGTACCAGTTGTATGTTACCATCAAGACACCTGGACCGTCCTCGCCAATCCCAGCACTAGGATATACAACCACTCGGCTCAGCCTGTCCGTGTAGCTAGATGCGCCACGCTGATTAATGCCCGTCTTCTCCCACCAGCGTGAGCTGAACTTGATTCCAACTTTGACGGCAGCCCCGTACAAAAGAGAGCGGACAGCTTGGCGCTGTATATAGCTCATTTGGACCTCAGACGTGTCGATTGTGCTCAGGGCAGCAAATGTAGTAGTGGAGACAACATGGTTGTAGAATTCGTGACGTTGGTTCCCGGTAGTTTCATCGACATAGTCGATCTGCATCTCAGGAACACCATCTCCGGGCTCCCTTTCAATGTATTTGACAGACGTAACTCGCTGGTTATAGAATGGCTTGCTTTGCAGCTGTTCAACCATTTTGTCGATGAAGACTTCGCTGCCACCGTCCAGACACTTCCATTGAATGCCTCCTGTGGGATAATTGAACTCAAGGGATTCAAGAATGGCCTACGAATCGGAGAGTATTCAGTTCTGTAGTCTTCCGCCCCGCAATGACATTGGGAAATATACCTCGGCGAAAGAACTATCAAATCCACCCGTTCCGCTGTTTCTGGTCTCCAGCCAATGTGCCACAGGAATGGGGAATTGAGCCTCATGTGTCAAATATGATCTAACGGAAGAACGGTCGTACACCATAAGCTTCTCCCACCCTTGGTCAAAATCCTCAATCAACGCTGCCCGAAAAGGATCATAGGCAGCGTAAAGGCAAGTGTCAGCGCCAAAGATTTCTTTTCCACTAAGATCTTGTAACAGAACTGATCCCAACCATTCTGTAAACCATTATGCCAAAAGGCTGGCAATGCTGAATCTGTTCAGCATTGTGGGATCTGCTATATATACCACTTTGTGCACTCTCTCACTGCTATCACTCAGTAAGGCAAGGCACATGTCTGTATCAGACATGTCACTTTTTGTGACAGATCTACATGACTCTTGTGTTGAAATAAAAGTGATAGAAGCTTAGATTTTGGTCTAATAACTGAAAGCCCTAGCAAATGTGCAGGGATTTATTTCAATGTACTAGCTACTTATATAGTAATACCACAGCAGTACAGTGGCACGAAAAGACAATAAGTACAATGAGAACTGCAAAAAGATATTAAAACAATGGCGAAATATTCACGGACCGATTGCATCAATATCGGCCGATACATCAATATTTACAACATCTTGTTCAAAAATATTTCTGGAACCTGCTCGAATGAGCTCATCAAGTTGAAAAAAGAGAAACAAACTAGATAACTCACGGTCTCGTCTTTCTTGCTCTGCCATCTCTTCAGATTGCCTTCTTTGGGCAGGCCTTCTCCGTGTGTTCCTGAGAGTGGCATTGCCTGCATTCGTGCAGACGTTTGCAAGGAGAGGCTGTACAGGTCCATGAATTGTACGCAAAGCAAACCTGCTGCTCCATGGGGAGCCGTTTGCCTTTCGAAGCTGATCCTGAAAACGCAGTGGCCACGGGGCGTTTGGCGCGCTCGTGGCTCCAGAGGTGGAGTGTCCAAAGTTCCTGATCAACCTTTGCCCAACCATCATAAACACCATTGATCATATCGCGGCGCCGAAGCCCATGAAACGCCATGTGATACTGCAAAACAGCAGACCAGTCGTAACGGGAGTTCAAGAAATGAAGGTGATCAATATAGGCAAAAAGACCTGATGTCAAGTCGGCAACTATGTCGACTTTTCCACCAGAGGAAGCAGACTGGGTGAGGATGCGAAAGTACAACGTCAAAGGGGAGATTACAGTGGTGAGGGAAGGGTAATCCTTGGAAGACGATGCCCGAGGGACAAAAGAGCCTAAAGAGCCCTCGTCATCGGCCTTGTCGCGCAGTTTCGAGTCCAACTTGCGCAAATCCATAGGCCGTAGTTCATGACGAGCAACCTCCAAAAGCGTGCTTGCCTCCACCAAAGGGAAAGTATCAAAAAGAGACTTACGTGGTTGAGCCTGAGCGGAAGCAAATGGAGGAAGAACTGGCAGAGAAGGGGCCGCCTGCTGAGCGCCCAACTGCGAAGATGACCCGAGCTGCTGAAGGGCAGCGACAAGCAGTTACAAAAGCTGATTGTTGGAAAAGGAGCTGGCTGCTATCATGAATGGGTTGATGCCAGAGACTCCGACTGCTGCCCCGGAAGATCCACCAGCAGAAGATCCAGCGCCAGAACCGCTGGCATCGTTCGAGGAGTCACTCATATGGGATGGCAAAGAGGAGGAAATGGGATGCAGAGTTGATGAAGAAGGGCGTGAACGTGCAGGAGACCTGGTTACGGCGGACGCGACAACGTAGTGAGGGATAGTGGAAGCCGAAACAAATTAGCCGTCCTTTATCCAAACGACCTGACCGGAAGGCTTCAGGATATACGCGGGTAATGGTGAATTTCTGCAGGGAAATTAAGGATGAAAACTTCTGCAAAGAAAAACCTCGAAGAGGCTATCGAACTATGTGTGAGGATAGGAAGACGAGACTCTAAATCTAACCTATCGAACTATGTGTGAGGTATGAAGAAAGAACGAGATGAGGAGAGAGGCGGAGTGCGTCGCCCTATATACTGGAGAAGAGAACAATGAAGAAGGCCAGCGGGGCCACAACGATCTGCTGGCCATGGGGAAATGTGGCCGGACGACAAAACGACAGCGCTGATCACGTGGGTGACCTTTAGGGCGGGAGCGGTCAAACTGCTTTTGACCGATCCACTCTCGTCTTTCCCAGGCCATCTACCAACATTATCAGAGTATCTCCTAACGCCAACAGGTTACATTAGGAGCGATTCAATTTCCGTTTCGACACTTTTACAAGGTTCACTGGTACTACATACATATGTACTATACTTAAAAGTTAGCTTTTCGCGACATCGCCTCTTCAACCTCCTTCCCGAATAGACCTTTCACATAGTACTTGTGAGCACTTTGGTCATCGCTGAACACCGAGCTCCCTTCGTATTTTCCATCGAGCTGGGGAACTGTTGGTAGAAAGTCCATGTAAGCGATTTCGCGTACGACACGTTCGGCAGAATCAAGCGCCCCGGCGACCCATGCGTGATTTGCACTTGCAAGCTCTCCTGCAAAGTGGAAGCGGCCTAAACCTGCGGACTGTACAATATCGGGCCATAGAGTGCTGTACTGCCCTGGCCCAAAGTGCGCGTATGCACCCATGGTGTGGGGGCTGTGGTACCAGTCGAACACATGGTAATCCAGCGTGTCTCTGCGAAGATCATCAATGCTCACGCCGTGAAGTGCAGCCAGGTCTTTATATAGTAATTCAAGAAGCTGCTTCTCTGAGCGTGGACGTTCACGGTCAGGGTCAAGCTGTTCAGACCAGTCTGGATTCTTGATCAAGGCACCAAAACGAGAAGCATCTTGATTCCTGCCACGATTGACTCCGACGTTAGTTTCGGAGAATATTTTACCTAGAGATGGCTTACCAGTTGTATGTCACCATCAAGACGCCTGGACCGTCCTCGCCAATCCCAGCACTAGGATATACAACCACTCGGCTCAGCCTGTCCGTGTAGCTAGATGCGCCACGCTGATTAATGCCCGTCTTCTCCCACCAGCGTGAGCTGAACTTGATTCCAACTTTGATGGCAGCCCCGTACAAAAGAGAGCGGATAGCTTGGCGCTGTATATAGCTCATTTGGACCTCAGACGTGTCGATTGTGCTCAGGGCAGCAAATGTAGTAGTGGAGACAACATGGTTGTAGAATTCGTGACGTTGGTTCCCGGTAGTTTCATCGACATAGTCGATCTGCATCTCAGGAACACCATCTCCGGGCTCCCTTTCAATGTATTTGACAGACGTAACTCGCTGGTTATAGGATGGCTTGCTTTGCAGCTGTTCAACCATTTTGTCGATGAAGACTTCGCTGCCACCGTCCAGACACTTCCATTGAACGCCTCCTGTGGGATAATTGAACTCAAGGGACTCAAGAATGGCCTACGAATCGGAGAATATTCAGTTCTGTAGTCTTCCACCCCGCAATGACATTGGGAAATATACCTCGGCGAAAGAACTATCAAATCCACCCGTTCCGCTGTTTCTGGTCTCCAGCCAATGCGCCACAGGAATGGGGTATTGGGCCTCATGTGTCAAATATGATCTAACGGAAGAACGGTCGTACGCCATAAGCTTCTCCCACCCTTGGTCAAAATCCTCAACCAACGCTGCCCGAAAAGGATCATAGGCAGCGTAAAGGCAAGCGTCAGCGCCAAAGATTTTTTTTCCGCTAAGATCTACGTGACTCTTGTTCAAAAATATTTCTGGAACCTGCTCGAATGAGCTCATCAAGTTGAAAAAAGAGAAACAAACTAGATAACTCACGGTCTCGTCTTTAAAGTGATCACCTGGACCCTCAGTTTGGAGTGCAGTCGATTTAATACCTAGCCAGGTGATATCAGCGACGAATTGATCGCTCTAGTACATGCTGGAAACTCACCGTTGAAATACATAATGGCGTTCTCTCTCGAGAATACATACGGGATCACCCTTTCCCCCAACCCAAGCTCCTCGAAGAGAGCTATAGTCTTTTGGCTGGCGGCGGTGTCAGGAAATCGCATAGCACCGACATCGTAGTAGTCGTGCTTTCCCTGCGGATTAGAAGGCGGCTTCGATGCGAAATCATAAGTGAAGACACGTCCTCCAGGACGAGTGCTGGCCTCGAAGATCTTGTATGAGATCTTCCTATCTTGTAGAAGCTTGGCAATGCGGAGGCCAGCAACGCCGGCACCTATGATAGCAACGCTGTACCAAAGGGGAGCACTTTCTGTAGGAAGGCGGCGGGAGCCGGGGCCGTGAGTTTTCGTCAGGTCATCCTGAAAGAGGCCATATAGGTCTTTCCAGGAGATGGCCTGGTCCTCGGGGACAAAAATGGGGCCAGAAGGCAGCGAGGGGTCGATTGCAGTAGTTCCGGCTTGCTGGTCAGACGCGGAATGCCTGTAAAGGAAGTAAGGAAATTTTGCAGCATCGACCTTGATCTTCGGGTTGATGGTTTCGAGCTCCCTCAACTTCTTGTTGGTAAAATACCGGGCAACCTTGGAGCGAATATCTGGAATATCTGCACCGCTTGACATGATAGGTTTGTTCTGAGTAAAAGTAGTTTCTATCAGGATCGAGGTATGCGCAGAGGGGGAAGAGGGCCGGGGTTGCCCAGAACGTCTCACTCACATGATGTTGTTTTTCGGTTTTGGAGAAGAGTGGGGATGAGGGATTGACGACTGAATTTTTTTTCTGTGGTATTTAAAAGGGCGAAGTGTTATTTATTCCTTTGACTGGGTCGGCTTCATAAAAAAATAAAAAATAAAACCAGATGTTTGTAAGTCGCAGTCAGTTGACAGTTGAACACTTTGCGATGGGCTGATAATCACAGCGCGGCCTTACCCTTTGGTATTATTCTTGCTTCGCCACCTGCCTGCCTGCACAACCATGCTTCGGTACTATGCCCTTCCTGGTTGCAGAGACGAGGTATCAAGCGGAACTGTCCAAAAGCGGTAGTACCATGGTCGATTTAGTCTCTATGTCAGCAAAAACCACAAGTCCGATAAACGGAAAAAAAGATTCCTACTATATGTGGTTTAAGTATTACATATCTTCGAGGTTGACAGCTTACGGACGTGGCAGGACGAAGTTGTGGCACGAATAAATGATACCCCCAGAAAGCGGCTGGACTGATGTCTTGAACGATGCAAAGTGGGGGAAGAAGTTGCGCCACGGAAAGCCTGGAATTAGTGACATCTATAGATGGTTTAGCTACACCTCTTGACTCGATAACTTGCGGGGCTCAGGAAGAGAGAGACCTATTTCGAGATATTGGGAGAAGTCGCTCAAATTGCCCATCGAGCCTTCTAGCACGATCCCACTGTCCAATATGCCAGACGATTACTCCTGTTCTGGTTAACACGATCCAGGCGGAAACATTCAACTAGCACATACATAGTAATTAGCAAACGTTGGGGGGTTATTAGAGTTCCGTCATGAACGATTCTGTTCTACTCGTCTGACGGCAACTGGTCTCGCTAGTCTCCGCTTCATGATTTTGAGCATAGCAGCTCCCGAATGTCGTAAACTGTTTCTGTCAAGTTCAATGGACTGTTCACCATAATTAGCAAAACTGTCACGCTGGTAGTTACTTGCGGCAGCCAGTTGCGGATATACCGGTGTTACACGATACGTTTGCAATGTTACTGAACGGCACAGCTGACATGTTACACAGCCGTATTCACGTACTGCGTAGTGCGAACAAACATTCTCGGAAGACCGAACCTGCCAATTCCTTCCTGTAACGGGATTCAATTCATGACAGGAACAGGAAGAGCGAAAAGAGAAAGGGTACAATAAAGGGCGGTGAGAAACCTTCAGCAATCGATAACTTTCGGAGCTCAAGGAGAGAGAGAGACCTAATTCGAGATATTGGGAGAAGTCAATTAACCACAATCCATTCAGAAACATCAGATTCTCGAAAGACCGAACCTGCCAATTCCTCCCAGCTCCCTTGGGTTCCATTCCTTGCAACGGAATTCAATTCATGACGGGAACAAGAGAACGAGAAAAAACGGGTGTCCGCCAGCATCGAATGAAACAGAGGACGATGGGACAAATATGGACGCCATTATCAGCGCCAGTTATTGATTATCCGCTGAGTGACCTTCTCGAGGCGGTCAGTCGCGCCACATGTACACATATGTTGAGTGACAGATCCCTTTGGATATGACTGACGTGGAGAGAGAAAGAGGGAGTGGGGGTGGGCAGAACGGGAGCACGGAGAAACCGAAAAAGAAACATAACATACGACATAACTTGTCGGGACCATTGGTGACCGGGGCCCTTATAACAAGAATTCTCATCAAACGAGGTGACCGTCAACCTCCGTGGTGAATAGGCGAGCACTGTCAAAACAAGTCAAAACAAAAAAAGAAAACACGCTCTCTTCTGAGTCTTCATATGTATAGGAAACAAACTTGTGAAAAAATCAATAGTATAATAGATTGGGGTGCAGTGAATTATTTTCAAGCCTACGTGGATTCCATTCATTAGGCCAATCTTATGATAATCATAATAAATGAACGCAGAAAAAGAGTACTCACCTCACCACTCCTTCCCTTCTTCCATCCTCTCCTCTTGAAGGCCTTCGTCGGCTGAGAACCAACGATCCCGTCAAGTGAATCAGATACCGATGTCGTCGTCGTCGTCGCAGCACTCTCCCCTGCACCTGCCCCAGCAAAACCCTGACTTGCATCTCCAGCGCCCGTCGTCGTCGTCTCCGGTGCAAACTCGGTAATCGTACTCGAAACAACCTGCGTAACCGTCTGATCCCCAAAGGTCTTTACACTCGTGAAAACAGACACGATCGTCGTAGTAGGTGATCCATGTGCTCCATTACCGTTGGAACTGGAATTGGAGATAGGACTGGATATAGCGTGATTGCCGTCCCTGTGAGCTTTTGAACCTCCAACTGCACCGCCGATGATAGCGGCAATGACGACGAGGGCGAGGACAGCGATGAGGATGATTCCGTTTCTTGTTCGCCAGAATGGTACTGGTTTTCGGTGCGGGTTGGAATTGGGGAAACGGCTTGACGGAACGGTGGGGACGACAGCGGGGGCGGCATTGGCATTGGAAGGATAGGGAGGGTATTCTTTTCCGCTGAGGTTATCGGCGCTCCTCGTCGCAATTGGTTGTTGTAGAAGTTGGGGATCGTACCCTTCTTGCTTCATGGCGCTCGTGGCCCTTGGGGCTGAGGCTAGAAGAGAAGGATCGTATGCGGAAGACATGGGCTTGGGTTCGCGCAAAAACGAAAAAAAAAAAAAAAAAGAAAAACAAAAGTGTTCCACGGGTTTGGGCGCGCTGCGTTTCTAGCTGAAAGAGTTCGTCGCCTAGCTCTTCAGTATGGTTGGACTGAGCTCTCGAGTATGTATGGTGTAGGGAAAGAAAGGATGAGCAGTGCTTCGAGAGGTCGAGGGCGGACACGAGCCGCTCGTCTGTCCTGTCCAGGTGTCAAGCCAAATGTCCAAGTCTGTCACACAGCCTCTCAGTTCTAAAAGTGGGCCTTCATCATCCTATGACCCTGGGCGTTTACAGTTTGAAAAACTGTTCTAACTATGTTTGGGTTTCAAGGTTTGACGCGAGCGAGCGGGGGGGCGTTTATGTCAAGAAAAACATTAGAAAGTCTGTTCAGGATTATTAGAAAAAGGGAGAGTCCGGGTCAGAGGCCTGGACGAGGGGAAGGAAAAGAGACTTTTGGCTGCAGCCGAAATCGGCCTGAAAATAAACCTGTGCTGCCTGTCAAAACTTGGATTCAGCGGAAATCAATGAACTGGGGGTACCGCGGATCGAACGCGGGACCTTCAGAACTTCAGTCTGCTGCTCTCCCAGCTGAGCTATACCCCCATGAATGACGCCTGTCAGAAGGATTTCGGGTATTCGCTGGCCTCAACACCTCTCTCTTCAATTCCAGCGTTGCACTTGATTGATTCGATAAGGTTGGCCGCGGCTGTAGTAAGAGACGACGACGACGATGACCAAGACCGTCATATACAAAGTCAAGTATATAGAAGCGAACAGAAAAGGGAAAGCATGGACCCTTCCTTCCCCATTCTCCCAACTCACACCTCCCGCATCACACCAAGCACTCTAACCTGGCCCGAATACCACAAACATAATGCTTCTTCCGATGCTCCATTGAGAGAAGCGCATGGGCATGGCAATGGTAGAACCGGTTCGGCACATTATTATTTCGTTCCAGCTGGATCTTGGGGTCCTTTGTTGTTCATTATGCATGATGCGTTCTGGCCTGGATATCTGAAGGAAAAGTACGTCGGCCAAAAGACTTGAATTTATATTGTTCACCATCTGAACTATTTTTTTTTTTGCAAGGTTCCAAATTGATCCGAATTTCTTTGAATGCTGTATTAACCAGACGATATCCCGGTCTATTGATAAAAAAACACGAGAAGAAGAACGTGGGTAATAGATGAACTGACCGTAACTTGTCAATCACTTGCGATGGACGTATCTGACATGCTCTACGCTCAACTTCGTCACCTACAGATCTCCGAATCACCTTTCCATTTCTTCGCAAGGCACCTGGAAAAAGTAAAAAGTCTTTTCTTCTTCCGGCATAGTAATCTTACTCCTTTGTACACGACGTTCACAAACAAAAGCTGGTGCCCTATCCTTCCAATTCATCGGCATCTATATCATCACAAAGAAACGGGGTAGTCATGGTCCAACCGGTATCAACGGCGCATCCAACCCAATTAAAGATTTCCATGCTAGCCCGTCGGGTTCAGCTTCAGGACTCGGATATCCAGGATCCCTCATCATCTGCTACTTGTTCGATTCTAGTTCATGCGCCGCTTTACAGTCCTGGGTAAAATATACACTTGAACACGAACCTCCGTGGACGACATTGCTCAAGCCCGCCGCCGCCGCCGCCACTGCCACCGGGGCAGGGTCAAATAATCCTAGTCCTCCTAGTCCCATGGAGGATAGTACTCACGAAAGCGAAAACGATATTCTATCATTGGTATTACCTATACTCTGGTTCGTAGTTTACTCGTGGGCAGATGCGTTGGAGACAGTGTATAGGAAGATTGAAAATTTGGTAAGCGAGTACAACAATCAATCTTTTCCTTGCTCACTCACACGAAGTTAATCTGACAATCCCCCTTTCGTACATACATTACATCACAGGAAAACCAAATCCTAAGCATAAAATCAACCTCACGTTCCCTCTCTCTCAGCGGTCAACTCCATAACCATCGCCGATGTCTCCACAACTATCAATCTCATCTTCAAAACTTGAGAAAGACAGTGGCGTCGTTGAATCCTACGGTCTATCAAGTGACCAGTGGATTATCCGCATTATCTCGGACGGTCATTTCACAATCGCAGGGGTTTTCGTTGGATAATTATGGAATTGATCCTGGGGTTACGATTATTACTGAGGCGAAGGATTTTACAATCAAGAACTATACAGATGGGAATGCGAATGAGATGGAAGGACACCATGTAAGTGTTTTGTGGTACCACTTTGTTTTTTTCTAGTCATGCTTGGGATAATAGAAAGACACGATCAGCAGAGATGTCATTTTTCAACTCACGGGGATGGTGGCTGAGATTGAACAGCTCATTAATGCCATGACCATTTGGAACGATAGGATGAGGGACGTGATGGGTATGGTGGGTGACTTTTTCATCGTTCATGTGTTTCGTATGTTATAGTATCACGGTCTTTCTTGAATTTCATTTTATTCACTAGGTGTTCAGCCATGTCGCGATCAGCGATGGAACGGCCATGAAACAAATTGCAAATATTACAATGATTTTTATACCTTCTACGTTTGCAGCGGTAAGTACGAGAGTTTATGGACGAACAAATATCTACTTGACCCGTTTTCGCAGGGCATATTCGGTATGAATGTACAAGGTATAAGCTCGGAAAGTACCCCAGTGTGGAGTTTTATCCTTCTAGCTGTAGGACTTACTGTGCTGACGTTGTGGGGGTTGATTGGGATTAGAGAGGGACCGTGGTGGCCTGTTTCGCGATTTCGGCGGTCAGGGGTATGAAGGCAAAATGCAAAACTGAAACGGAAATTCTACATATCAAATAAACGGTCTATATTCTCCTTGAATAAAATCTCTGTTGTTCGACTGTGCCTTTGGTGGCTGTGCGAGGCAACGTTCCCGGGGCCACCGCAATCACCATCCTTGCAGAAGCAATACGTTCGTGGGGGTGTCGAGCTGCATGGAATGAGGCGATCCTGCCATATATCTCCGATGGCAATACCTCCAAGTTTTCGCTGTTCAAGGCCAGAAGGCTTGAACGACAGTAGAGATAGACGAGGATGATCAATAAAATAATTCGGAAGAGCCGGCAGAGCGGAGTAACGATCGGTAGGCGTAGAGAAGCAAAATGGTGGAAGACGGCGAGGCAGTATCAAAGCAACATCAGTGATAGCGGACAGCAATGGAGATGGGGACGAGAGGACGAAAGGGAAGAATGACACTGTTATTTCGAGCGGGATTTCAGGTTGAAGGGCTCCGGTCAGAAAATCTTGAGGGAGCAGAACACCTTCCAGGAACCGACGGAAGGTCCATCTGGTGTACGGAGGCCGCAGAACCCATGAGATGAGCCAATAACGATTGAGGGCAAGAAGACACACCGAAAGCGCTGTCACTGCTGATAATGGATTGGAATAAAGAGCTTCTGACGAGCGAAAGTGGTACGAGAAGATGTGAGCGTAAGAGACAGTGGCAAGAAGGCTGGGCCAAAGCTCCAGTTGTGATGAAAGGCTAGCGGGCTTTTAGGGAGACAGCCTGAGGACGGGAAGGAGGCAATATCGGGGAGGTGAATGAGTAGCACTTGGGTCGAGCACAGATGGATGAGGGGGCTTGAATGAAGGGGCAGGCCGAAGGTCGACTCCGAGGCGTTTACTACGGAAGACGCGAAGAATGTAAGCATGGAAAATTGCGGGCTGACAGGATACGGAAAAGCGATGTCGTTCAACCTCTGGGGACTGCCGTAGAAACTGTCGAATATATTGTGACGGTCCCCCTGACTCCGTCTGCAGAAAGACAATCTCCGCATCCACTCCTAATCCATCCTCCTCTTCTCACAGCCGACTAAAATTTTCCCGGGAGGGGAAGCTATGTTGTAAAAGATGCGGTGAAAGTCCTTTTTTGTTTGACTGTGCTCCGCCCAGTCCCCCCACAAGGCTCTTGATTAAACCATACAAGTCAATAATGTTGCTCGCCAATCTGGGTGAAGAATTCAGTCTCGAAGAACATTCTGAGGGCAACGTGCATAGCTGTCACAGCATCGTATGCTGATGCACCAAAGCCGAGTGCGGGAAGCTATGGCAACATTGTTCAAGGTTTAGGATCGTGCCAACTTGAGATGAATGGTAAGCAACGGAAAGATTTGCTTGGCTTGTTCACAGGTAGGTAACTACGGAAAGCTGTTAAAGGCGATAGTGGTGGCTGAAAACGACCAGAGTTCTTTTTTAGGACTTTCTTGACAGAAACTATGGGCAGATACCAACAGCGCAGGCGGCGGAGTTGCTACGGGTCAACAGCTTATAACAGCTGACAGGCTTGAAACGGACTCTGACTCCTCCTTATCAGAATATGCCTTCACGGAATGATCCTGATTCGGTGAGAGAAGGAGATTGTAAAGAGATGGCAAACACCCACGTTTATTTGGCAACTTCATTGCCTTTTTGCCTTTTGTCGACCATCCCGACATGCCGACTTGAGTTCCTGCATCTGCCCAAAAAGCTCATCGCCCAGACGAGCACGACAAGCCACGTCATTGATATACTTGCGCTGGTATTGACTCTGAGAGAATCAGAGAATGGTCAACGGATGAAAGTAATTCAGTCCGGACGCAAGTCACGTTATGCAAATAACGTGATGTTCGGCGCTTATCAAGAGTTGATAGATAGATAGATAGATAGATCACTTAGATGATCTAAGTTTTTGAAAAATTTTGAACAGATTCGAACCGTCATTATTTTTGGGAAATTCGATAAACAGCTTTGAAAATCAGTCTGAATCAGGACATAAGCGCATAGTAATCCTGGACGGGCATAGCCCCGGGCCACAACCTCTCTATGTACTCGTAATGATGGAGCTCCACATCAGCAAAACCCAAAAGTCCTGTGTTTCCTTCACAGGCACTGCCGTATGGCACTTGATGACCATACAAGGCCCATACTGGCGTGACCTGAATTCGGGTCGCTCAGTATGTTTGATTTTTGGCTGGATGAGATGACTGCCCCAGTGCTGAACAGTATGGGGAAAAACGTACAGTATGTAAAAAAATGTTAATTATGCAACAATCTGTAAGTACATGTACAATACAAATAATATAGTGTCGATATGTACAGGACTTCCAGAATTTTTTGCATTCACAGAATACACATATATGATAGACCAAGTACAGATCTGCACATAGTCAATCATAATAACCCATGTTCTGGATACATAAAGCATCATGATGCTTTCTTGCTTCTCAATCACTCGACGTAGTGGAGAATATAGATATATAATGATAAAAATCTACAAAACAGCATATCCTTCAGTATCGAGTACCTCTACATCATGATTGAAGGGCTCCTCCCCATCTTCAGGTCCAATGTTGGAGCCGTCAATTGCATCTCGCTCATTTTCCTGCTCCTCATCATTGCTACTATCACCATTATCATACCCAAAGTCCGACCACTCTCCATCAACATACTTGTCAGATTCAACTGAATCCTGATCACTATCGGCACTTCCAGCCCGGGAAGCAATCTCAATCTCATCCTCATCATCCTCTTCTTCACCAAGTTCCTCTTCGTCAACCTCTTCTTCAGACTCCACATCCGAACTAGCATACTCCATAGGGATCGAAGTTGCTATGTGGGCGCCAAGTGTTAAATCTGGACAAAATCGGATGACCATATCACGATCGGCAAAGCTATAGCAGAACGCGGTAAGAAAACATAAAGAAAAAAATTAAATAAAAAAAATACATGTTAACATAGTATCGGCTGTAGTCTTGGTCCTCTTCGTCGCTTCTACGAGCAATAGAAGGCCCTAAGATGTCTGAGACTTGTCCTACATCAAAGTTAGGTAACAAATGAACAGCGCGTATTACATGGGCTGGGTCAATAAAACCGAAAGCTTGATCATCTGTGCTATCAATAAAACCAACCTCAGGAAGACGCTTGGTCTTCCAACATGATTGATTATCCTCCATGGCATACCAGCGAACCCACAGAAAGTCCATTTGCTTCAACGGCTCGTCTTGTAATGAAGCGTTGACATGATAGATGCCAATGACTCTGGCGTATAGGTACGGATGTTCATCGTCGTCGCTGTCTGGCGAAAGGACCATGATGTCCGAATGAGTACGGGCGTTGATTGAATCTTGGCATCGTCGCAGGTCGTATGACGTGTAGTTGATTCGTAGTACCTTGTGAAGGTACATCCGATTACTATCAATAATGACCTGGCTACGATCCTCTAGTGATATGTCGCCTGAATCGTTTTGGGTGGTGAGTCGACAAAAGAGGTGTATCTTTAATTTACGTAGAAAGTGCTACATTAAAAACAGGTTAGAAACGAAGTGAAAAAAAAAAAAAAAAAAAAAAAAAGAGTCCACCCGGCAGGCAAAAAAAAAAAACATACCTTCACAGAAAGATCATGCTCATGCTCCTCAGTCCAACGTGAGATGTTGTAAAAAAGTGAGCGATCCATCGAGATGTGGTAGTGAGTCCTTGGGTCCGTGACAAGGAGAGGGTCCTTGTGCTGAAAAGGAACTCGAGGAGCAGTCGAGTTTCGATCCTCAAGACGCTGCTTAATGGATTGAATAATTCGGACGCGGCGCTCGTGGCCGGTAACCTGTCGAACATAACGAAAAACCTTGTTTGTTCGACTGTAGAAGCGCTTAATACGCCTGTGCTCAAGCTCGCCCTTTAAAATAGAATTAATAGATTAATGAATTAATGAAAGGGAAAAAACTCACGACTTGAGTTGAATAACTATCAGTTGTTCCAAACATTCGGATGAAGCGGGCGTAAGAGCCAAGCGCATGTATCTTGTACGTGCTGAGACTGAACACTTTTTTATTAGGAGTTTGAGCAGCCTTTTTGCTCCGCAAAGTCGATCCGCGCTTCTGTTGGTCCTTGGCTTGTCTTCGCTGGCGAGCGCCAGCTTCCTTGGCCAACTCTTTTGTTGAGAAAGCAGGGCAGACATGATTTTTGAAAACCCGTAGCGACTTTCCTAGTTGAGAGGTATGCCTGTCCAGAACATCGAGGGTAGGGTCGGAATGGAGGCGCAGCTTTGCGAATGAGTGGACAGCGTTGAGATCAAATAAGAGATGCTGAACGTTTTTGTTGTGAGTTCCAAATAGTCCTTCGAATACAGGCAGCGAGACCTGAAATTCATATTGATATTGAAAAATAAAATAAAATCAAGGAACGAATAATACCTGTAAAAAATCTTCATAATCTCGAGCGGCAAGATTCTGCATAAGCGAAACATTCTTGTTAATCTTGCGGATAGTGTCGCGACCGAAAGTAGGGATTCTCCGAAATCTACGAACTCAAAAAAAGGATATTCAAGAGTAATTTGATAGCGGACCTTTGATTCATTTCTTCTAAAGACAAGCTACCCACGGAGGTGAGTATCCGTATAAGGTGTGTTAGGACAGCTTTCCAAACGCCGAGTTCGATTTCGTGCAGAACGTCCGACACTATAATGTTGTAGAAGTTGAACCCAAACTCGTAGAATAGGGTAGAAAAAGTGTTCTAAGACAAATCAATTAGCAAAGCGTATCAAAGATATCAGAAAGCTCACTCGTGTAGATGTCCAAGAATAATCCCTAAAAGATTCTCCACCGCTTTGCTTGAGACGCTATAGCCTTTTTCAAAGATAATCCGACGGGCCCGCTCAACACTACTGCGACGGAAATCAGAATCCACGCGTTCAAGTTTTATACGAGTAATCTTATCTCGAACAGTTCCTAAAAGATTAATCTTCTCTTTTTTGATACAGCACTCGCCACACGGATGGATGCCAAGACACTTGCAGCAAACAAGAAGCATCCTGTCAATAATTAGCGATGTAATATAAAATCAAATATTATCACTTACTTTTCTGGATAGTCTGCCGACCAAGTGAAGAGACGCGGGAACATGCAGTAAGTGAGATTATTACCACAAGTGAGGATAATCCCGTCCCGATATGCCTTCATAAACTCTTCATCGAATAATTTCGCATATATTGCGTGAGGGATTTCACGTCTCATGAACGTCAAAATTTTGTCTGCTGGTGTACATCCATATTGAGATAGATACCACGCTTTAAAATCGTCGGGTAGCTATTAGAAGAAACATGAACTTTTGAATTTAATATAATAATAAAAAGCTGACCTTTGGTATATATGCGACATGGTGAGCGGCGAAAGCAGAAGGCTTGCTACGCTCATACTTGGATTGGTTACCAAAGTACATGTAGATTGGCCACATGGAAGCGTCGCCCCAGTGTCCGACTCGGGTAGCGTCTGACCAAAACATCATCCCAGCAAGAGCACAGGGATGCTGTAGGTCCTTATCCATTGGGGCAGCCATGCGTTTCTTGTATTGGTCTAAAAGAACTTTTTTGTGCTCGTTGATGAACATTGGTGAATTATAGAGTTCGCCATGAAGGCGAATCGACGTGTCACTTCCGGGGAAAGACTGCTGGTGGAGCTCGGACGGAGTGTAATGAAATTTTTTTGCAGACGAAGACTGGAATGTGGACTTCATCACCTCAAGTGGCTTCCGAATGAAGATACCGCTGATGGTATAACAAGGTGCGTCAGATTCTCGTTTTTTGAACCCCGAACAAGGAACGGGAATATCTACACTGATTTCCTGCCAGCCATCTTCAGTGGGAAATAGACGCGCGTTGGCCTGATACTCGTCCATCTCACGGAGGACCTTTTTTGTACTGAAATCCTCCAAGTGTGACGGTTCGAATTCGTCCGGACGTATGACTTCCTTGACAAGACGATCCAGATCTGCGATTGATTTTGTTTCGGAACTATACCACCAGGCCATTAAACGCCATACAGTGATATTGAGGAATGGAGCGATGATGTTTTCCTTCAGAGGTTTGATGACCGAACTGAAGATTGACGTAGTATCTGCTGGAGGCGAAACAGGAAAACCTGCACCTTCACAGACATCCTCAATTGGCACCTCTTCATCAGGAATAAATTCAGGGAGTTCCGAATAAATTTGGAACAGTCCAAAACGATCCGGCTTGGTCCTGACTTCGGTAAAAACGGGTTCAGGTTCAGGCGAAAGAGGAGGAGTAGGAGCAGGAGACTGAGCGGGGGGAGGCGGGTCCTCGATCTCTTCTTCCGGCTGAAAAGTGCCAGGCATAGTTCGAGAGAGAGTAGGAAGGTTGTCCTGAAAACGAGCCGGAAGATATCGAGTTCGCCCGGATCGCGAAGGCTTAAGTGCTATTCGAGCACTTTCAGCAATAGGAGCAGGAGGGACTATTTGTGCAGCCGGCAGTGGTGCAGGCGGAGGTGACGGGGAATGGTCTAGCCGCATCTGTAGGAAATAGAATTCAATACGATTAGAATAATGGATTAAACAAATACTTGCATTTGCGTCCGCTATATCCTATCCTCGGAAAGTTTACGAAGTTTTGGGAGACGACCTCCGTTGTCGGTTATGAATTTAACCTCCCTTTTGCATTTTTTCGAAAGATTTCTATGTTTCATCAGCGAGGAGTGCAACTGGAATTCCTTTTTGCACACGCTACACTTGAACAACGTCATTTTGGTGATTGGCTGGTGTGGAGCGTAGTTTAGTGTCGTTTCGGACACGTAGTTTTGTGTCGTTTCGGACACTATTCAAACAAAGAGTGTAAATCAAAATGATATTTATAATCGTAAAAGAAGCAAACCACTAATTGATACATGATATATACATTAACATAGATCTAATCATCAATATTACTACTATGACTTGGTGTTTGTCCGCCCAGCCAATAAGGACTAGATTCCAGATACGTAGGTCTAACGGTATTTTTCTTTTTGTCCTTGTTTGAAGGTAACACAACATTATCGCCTACTCTAGTTAATCCTCCATGAAGGATCCGGATATTATACATCAACTGATTACCAATATTGTTTAGAGATTTCGACATATGAACCAGAAGAAGCGCAGAGTAATGAATCTCAAATAGTTCATCATCCAAAAGTGACTCCTCAAATGCTATACGACCGGCCTTTGAAACAACACGCACCCTTTGAACAAAATAATCTCCTACGTCATTCAACTTGACACGTCGCACCAACTTTCCGATATGACGCTTGGCGCTGCCTTCACCAAAGGCGACCAAGTAAAGACCACGAGCGTCAAAGCCTCGGCTATTAACACTCTTGGTACGAACGCCACCAGGGGGGACGTTACATATATCCGAGGTGGGTATAACGGAATACCTATTTCGGGTATTTGTAGCGCCCTCGCGAGTGCGAACCTCGATTGTTGAGTTCTTGACGGCCAGGGAAACTTTCCGATCATTAGGGTGAGCCATTACGCCGTGGTGAACTTGGATGTAGAATTCCAAGCTCCCGAGAGCAAGCTGCCAGCGAGGATCAAGAATCCACTGATCGGCTGAGGGGACATCGATAGTCAAGAGCTGGCGAACATCTTCTTGTTGCTTCTCAAGATCCTTCTCTCGATTATCTTTCGATCGAGTTATTCGAGCGTGATGAATGATCAAAGCTTTTTCGTGTTCGGTGTACAGAGGAAAGAAACCTGGTTTCAATTTGTAGTACTCCGTGAGGCCGTTAGGGCGTGCGTCGTGAAGGTAGCGTAGCGTGCTAGTATATGAAATTAGATCAGAAAAAAAGAAAGAAAAAATGGCTGACTGAAGATTTCGGACTTGGTTATAATCGACCCATTCACTGGGAATGTTGACGACATCGTAGGCTACTAGAATAACCAAACCGCTCGTGGACGATGATATAGGATGAACGTCCCTAATGACGCCTCTATACCCATTCCGGCTAGGATGTTTTGTTATGAGGACTTCCACTCCTATCCAGATAGACGCACGAATTCGGGGGATGTGGGTTATTGGAGACTTGGAGAAATTAACGGACGTGCTATTCGATGAAGAAGAACGCAGTGTAGAAGCCATAATCAGAGTGTTGGGATGGAAAGACCCGAACGGGTCGATGCAATTTGGCCCGTCATTGGTCAAGGGCTCGGGATTATCGGTATTTTCAGTGTCAAATGCGTAACCTGATGGGACACTCATACGAGCGAGCTCCTCGCGCCTCTGGTTTGCCAACATGGAACGAGTACGTTCGTCGTAAAACACAATGCAGGACGAGGAATCTTCTCCGCTCATGGCAAACGTTCCAGCACCTCCATCTGGAATTAGTACACATTCGCCGCCGGTGAAGGATTTGATGAGGCCGTGCTTAGAAACCGTCAGTACCTCGCCGGCAAAATCAACTTCGCAGGTCAAATCCGAAACATCAACGATGGATGCTCGGATGCTCAGAAACTGGCTAGGTATGAAGCCGGTGATTCCGTGGACCTTTTCATCGACTTCGAAGTACCAAGAACTAGGTATGGGCATTTTCGTGTAAGAAAGATGGGGATGGTGAGATGACGCGAAAATTTCGACAATCTTGGAGTCCCAGCTCGTTGGAGCAGGTTTGAGATTTGAATGATTGAAAACGAGAACGATTAGACCGCATTGAAAGATTTCTCCACGAAAGAACAGCTCCTTTGAGTGATCTGGAGGGCACATGGAACCGACGTGGCATCGACTCTTAATACTGTTTCCCCATAGAGGAGTTCCAGATTTTCCCCAATGCAGAACATTGAGAGAAGCGTAGAGGTTGGAAATCTGGAGTGCGCTTTCAAAAGATAGAGGAGCAGCCGCGGGCCCAAGCAGAGTGGCGATCATGGATTCCTCTTCGAGAGGAGACCGCGGAATTCGGGGCACTGTCAGAACCGTAACGGAGTTTTCGCTAGGGTACTCCAGTCTCGAGTCGTTGGGAACGACGAGACCAAGAGATCCGGCGTAGGCATCGCCACCTTTTATCTCGACCCAATCACCAATCGAACATCCTGGCGCGACAGGTGCGAGTGGATGAAAATCTGTGACGACGTGATGGATTGGCATGAAGGAATCTTGTCGATTAATGGTAGGTCGGTTATAAACAAAGGATGAGAAAGAGTGAAGATAATCGCACAGAGGCGTAATATCCGAAGTGTTCATGATCACTAGATAGACATATCCAGGCATTTTCGATGGGTGTACATCCTCGATGATCCGGTTTTCGGTTTCTTGTTTTGGACGCGAATCGAACGTTTTGATATCGTTCTGAATACGCCTGATTATACGTTTCTCGTAGCCTCGCTAGTAAAATAACACAACTGTTGAATAAAGAATCATTAAATGAAAGTAAAGCACGCACACGACAGCAGACATGATATACTGTATGTCGTTGTGAAACATCTGGAGCTCGAGGGTGTTGATATAGAGCGTTTTGAAGGAATATCTGATTATCTTGCCAAAAATCAGAGACTTTGATCGTGTCTACGCGCTCGAGTGGGGAATTTTCGATTCTCTGAATAACGTCTGCAAAGAGCGATGGTACCCGCGAAGATTGATGCTCTCGGAACCCTGAGAGATCCGTTTGAAACGTTTCATCGTCTGTCCCGTCCTCGAAATCTAATCCATTCTCATCCTCCACATCCTCCCCTGACTGATCCTGTTCGCTCTCCTCTGCTAAATCATCAACTTCTGCCTCATCTTGGATGAACAGATTCTTGGCAAGTCGACGTCGCTTCCGTGGAGGTCGTTGCACCGTCGATCTGGCACTTCGCACCGTTATCTTGTCCGACACAACGACGTCCTGAATATTATCAGTCAGTGAAAGTCCATCACTACTGACTCGAAGGTTTTTTCATATTTCTCATTAGTCCTTCAGACGTTGAGCTCATCGTTCACTTCGTGTCCTTCGGACGTTGAGCGCATTGTTTTATTCTAATATACTTCTATATAATTACTTATGTCTTACCTGGGTATTCATGGTCTCAGCCGTCCGACATGGGACTCAGAAGCAAGGAGCGAAAACTTTTGTTCCCACGCCTGAGCCCGGCTGTTGTTTCCGACGAACTGTTGAGTGAGTCATCATCCCGTGCTTGTGGGAATGTGGCTTATAGCTTACAAGCACGGGATGATGACTCACTCGACAGTTCGTCGGAAACAACAGCCGGGCTCAGGCGTGGGAACAAAAGTTTTTGCTCCTTGCTTCTGAGTCCCATGTCGGACGAGGTAGCTATAGCTATGTACCTGTGTACACCACAATATGTAGTAATAATAATTTGCTAGATACTGAGGCCTCCTAAGCCTCCAGATAATAATTTCACGAGGTCGTTCATAAATGGCCATAAGATAAGAAGAAAAAACTCGGGAAAATGTGAGTAATTGTTGAAATTCGCACTTGAGCGATGTTCTGATTGGATTTACTAGCTAGGAAAGCACATGTCGAGGCTCACAATATCAAACGCGACGATAAGCCAGACGTTCCAACAATTACACAAGTTCTTTCAAGGGAAATTCCGAGGAACAAGTTCACTGGCTTTCGTTTACCTGAACTGGACAACACGACAAAGGGGACGACTCAAAAGTATCCGGCAACAACACCGACACGTAAATTGCAACCGAAACCTCGAGCGAACAAGGCCCCACCAAATTCATTCACCGGATTTCAGATCCCAAAGCTGAACGATATGTTGCCGTCCGAAACACCGACATTTTCACCTCTTTCATTCAACTCTCCAACACCCTCTTTTTTACCTGACAATATTGGTGTAGCGCCTCTTCCAAGTCAAGACACCAGTACTTCACAACGTTTATTCAAATTCCCTATCGAATTCTCGCCTCTGTATGTTTTGTCTTCCTTTTTTCCTATCTTTTATTCACTTCTTTTCAGAAGATTGAGGTCAATCATACGCGGGATTAAAGAAACTGATATAACACGTCTAGATCGCGATAAGTACTTGAATGATACCCTTATTGAGTATGGATTACTGTATGTGTTTTTACGTCTTTCTTTCCTGTATTTATGTTCCGCTAATACTTGATAGCTTTTGGCATTATGACCTTCGCATGCGAAATCCCGCTTTGGGAGAATTAGTGCATGTATTCAATTCCTTCTTTTATCATCAACTGTGTGTTTTCGGGTACGTTTATCTTTCTTACGTTTGATTAGTTTTGTTAGCTCATGGTTACAGCCCTTCCGAAGGATATGAACGCGTCAAGACCTGGACATCTAGCAATAAATTCGAAGTCGATATCTTTGCAAAGGATTTTGTCATCGTGCCAATAAACGAAAGGTATGTGGTCATCTGTAGTCTGATATTGTATGTCTAAACTTTGCTTCTGGCGCAGTTTTCATTGGTATTTAGCAATAATACATCGTCCTAAGTTTATACTGCCCTATTATCTTGATTCTCCGACTTCACCTTTTCACCCTCAAGGATCAGAGATCGCCCCAATCGAAATTAATGACGAAGTCCTTATTCCCCCGCCTACTTCACAAACGATTATCTACATACTGGACTCATTGGGAATCAAGCACCCCCGCGTGGCATCCCGACTTACCAGTTATCTCCAATCCAGCGCGAAGGAAAAACATGGTTGTTCGAATACTTTAAGGGCAGTCGAACGCCATATCAAGGTATTCTTTTTCATGATATGCATTCCGTTCGTCACTCATGTACAAACGAGGTCCCGAAACAGCCAAATGCACATGATTGTAGTGTATTTTTATTACATTTTGCTGAGTTATTTGTAGAACGTATTGTTAATTCTTCAGATTCATTGGTCTACAATGAAAAAGAGTGGGACATTGACCGCTTAATAGATTATTGTACAAGGATGAAAAGTATTTTATTAGAAAATATTGAAATCCTACGTAATACTTAATTGACTGTGTCCGCAATGACGTTAAACTACAGGACACGATGGGGTGATCAAATCCAGTCCGTGCGTGGGAATTTTACCCCAACGCGACTTTCCTTCTTCCATCGCTCGGATCGCTTTGTCAATGGCCCCCAATACATTTTCTAAAGAATCCGCCGGACGTAAACCCAAGCGACGCCTGAAAGACGGCGAAGAATCTTCCTCAAAGAGGCGAAAGCTCATTGAATCAAAGATCAATGTCGATATCGAGTCTGAAATCGACTCTGGGTCTGAGTCCGATAGCGACAACGGTAGTTCCTCCGATTCTGAAGATGATTCTTCAAAGAGAAAAAAGAAAAAAAATAAGAGTAGGATGATAATGTACGTGTAATAAAACTTACTTGCTTCTCGAACGCCAGGCTAACAACTTTCAGGTTCACAAGTTTTATCAAGTTGGCGCGAATCATGCCTGGACTGTGCCACCCCCAACCAGCTTTCCTCCAAATCTTCCAAGCCGGACTCGAGGATGCGTCTCAGATTGAGCCCAACCAGCTCTGCGAACTCTCGGATGATCCAACTGAAATGTACGGATTTTTCTTTTTATTTTCTACTTATTTATTCAGTTACATAGCAACGCGCTTTTGGATTCTTACGACTTTATGAAGCAACGTATTGGAGAAAATCGCTTTAATAAGCTCTTGCTCAAAGCAATCAAGATGAACCTCCTCGACCGCCTGATTTGCAAGGTATCCTTTCTATTTACTTGATATATGCGCCTTATTCACTTCAAATCTTAGATGAACGGCCAGGTATCCGATGTGATATCTCAAGACGTACGTGATTTGAAGGACACAATCCTTCAGTATGTCGAGGACACTCTTGGCGAAGAGTTGGTACCTCGCATCCCACCCGATGTAAAGAAGGTGAATACTCGCGGTTTCCATCACATCCAGCTCGCTCGTTTGCTTGTTCCAGCTACGAAGCTGGATCCTTTCCTTGTTGATCCGGTTAGGTACGACGTTTTATATTTTCCCATGTTTTTTTGCGCTGAATTTTTACCAGTTTCTGTGCTAAATACCTCGAAGACGAATTGGATGATGGCCGAATCCTGGCCTCTCAACCTCCCTGTTTTTTTTATCCCGACCTTGGCGTTTCCGTTTCAAACGACTTTGATCTCATCTTCGACGGACTACTCCAGGGCTGGTTGGTCTTGCAGGTATCTCATTTATATTTTAATATCAACAATCTACTCAGTTTTTCCGTAGACTATGATTCGCTTGTTCCTTGGGGCTGCAAACGCCCAAAAGTTTCGTGAAAATTTCAAGGATGTTCGCCAAGGTACTGGCGCCGGTACAAAGTTCAAGGTGAAGCGAACCGGTAAAGCCTGGAAGCATCGCATAACTTCTATAAGCTTTCAAATGATTGCTTATACAACGTTCATAGTGAGTGTTCTTACATTCATGCTTTCTTTTGATAAAGATCTTCGTAGATTCGTCACTCTCTCTCAAGCTGTGATGACCGTCGCTCCGAGGAGGGTGGCGTTGTTAAGACGGAGGCGTTCGATGTCCTTATGTCCTTGGCGCAAGATCCCGCTCTCTATAACCAGGCATTTTTTCAATTCTCTTGAGGCCTTTTACAAGACGTGAGCTCATTTTTATTCTTATATCTCAAGTTGACGTTTTCACTAGTCATGTCGGATGGATGCTGCCTCAAGAGAAGAAGTCATCTCTTCTAAATGAATGGGATCCTCAATGCGGCCTCAATATCATGGCGCATGTTCTCAAAAAGAAAGCGGAAAAGGTGGCTGAAGAAGAACGTCAGAAAGCGGAAGCTTCAAAGGCCATTCAACAGCAGACTACCGAAACACCATCCGACACGCCAACATCTGCAGATGACAACAATTCTTCCTCCGCTCGTAGTAGCCTAACCCCCCCCGATTCTAGTCCAGAGCTTATCGCGTCCAGTCAAACTGCCTTCGATGCCATAGAATTTGAGGACGCCTCTCCAGTCTCGTTGAAAGTAGGTATTTTTTTAATTCTTTTTTTTTTTTAAGCTCACGGCTCTTGCGTGTAGTCTTCTTCCAGCTCGTCGTTGTTATTAGTGTCTTCTTCTCGAGCATCTAAGACTTCTTGGAAGCATACGGTAGGTTTTCATCTTCAATTAGTCACCGCATACTTGAGGTTTCCAGGTCGATTCAAAGGACATTGAAGAGGGGAACACTCATTCCAAGGTATGAGTTGATGTTTCTTTATATTGTGTACTAATGTCCTTCATTTCAGGATGTTAGAAAAAAGGCCAATGCGAAGTCTAAGCCTAAATCTGACGTCGCATCTCAGCAGGTAAGTTTTATTTCACGGTTGGACGTTCTGAGCCTCAGCATATTTATATCCAAGTCAACTTCTTCAACTATTCAACCTGCCATCTCGGTGAGCGACTCGCTCGTGCTTTATATCTTTTTTTAACTCCTCATATTTTTTATTCTCATAGTCGTCAAGTCAAATAACCTCAACCGTGAGTATTGTTTGTAATTTTATCACGCTCTCTTTTGACTCTCCGTATAGTTTATTTCCTCTAGAAAGGGTAAACGACGCGCTTAGGTGTGATTCACTCTTGTTCACTCAACTTGAAATTGACTTGTTTTTACAGTGAACGTTCCCAGTTTGACACGTAAGTGTTTTCGTTAGATCAGTTGTATTCGGTTACTGATGCCGCTCATTTTAGCGTGCTTGATATCAATATCTTCTGCTTGTCGTCTGCTCGTCATCTGCTATTGTTTGCTATTGCTCTCTCACTTGCTGTTCTCTTCGGACTTTTACGCTAGCCATGTATTATCCATAGGATGGATCCGAATATGATGAATGTTCTATTCTGCTCACCGCGCTCGTGTTGATATTGGGTTGGTAGGTTATGACTTTATGTTACTATTTAGAACGACGCTCTATTATGATTGTTCTGATAGGAAATCATCATGATGCTTTCTCTTTCATTAGAATATCATTATGATAGTTCTGATAATATACTAACATTATGCTGAATCTGTGAACGCAAATACATTATGCTGAATCTGTGAACGCAAGTACATTATGCTGAATCTGTGAATGTAAGTACATTATGATAAATCTGGAAACGTAAGTACGTTATGATAAATCTGTGAATGTAAGTACAATATGTCAAATCTGTGAACGTCGTAACAATCCGTTGGTTCTGTGAATGACCCATCTACTGAGTATCCTGTGCATAGCTCACAGTCTGCCTAAGCTGCCCATAGAAGCCTGCTATGCCCAAACCTGTTATAATTGAGGTGTTACATGCATGGGCGCACATAGATTGGTCTATGCCCAGGCATGGGTCACCTTGACAGGCCTGGCCACAACTTTGGGGTTTTGCTGATGACACAGATCAGGAGAAGAAAGATGCGTTGTTGAGGTATCTGCCAGTCAGTTTGAAGAGAATTTGGAGAGCTATCTCAGGCTATGATGCTGGTGATAGTTATGACAAGTTCAGGAAAAATATCCTGTCTAGTTATGACCACACTGAAATAGTATCGGTTAAAGGCCTTAAAGCAATGCTGAAGAAATATCTTCATGTCAGAGTGACAGATTTAGATAGGGTGTTGGATCTCAGAAGAGAGATAGGTCCATACATCAGGGGGTTGTTTGACTTAAAGAAAGTGTCAAACAGAGAGATGGTGCAGATGTTGTTTGAGACAATTGATGAGGACTTTTCAGCCAGTGTCTGGAAGAAGTTGGCTAGGTCACAGTTGCAAAAAGCAACAACACCTAGTGCATCTGGACATGTTTGGTCTGTTGATGATCCAATTGGTCTAGGAGAGTTGTTGGAAGAACTGGAACTACAAGCAAGACTTAGTGATAGCAAGAATAGAGTTATGGGACCAAAGTTTGGAAACCATTCTCATTCTAAGTCCAATGTTGAGCATGAAGTTAGAGTTAAAGAAGAACAGAGAGAAAGTGACTTAGCACAGCTGAAGGATGTGTTTGCACTTGTACAGAAAGAAGGTGAAAGAAGGCACAGAGAGATGTTGGACTCTATGATGAAAATGCATCAAGAGGTTCTAAGTCAAAAAGTGACTTCGAGTTATCAGCCAAGGTCCTACTCTAATAATATGAGTAGTTCTCAAGGTCAAAGTGGTCACTTTCAAGGAAAGAGTAGTAGAGATACAGATGGTATGGTGAGAGATATCATTTGTTGGTTCTGTGGTGAAGCTGGACATTTGTCTGGTAGGTGTATGGTCAGACAGAAGTACCTTGATGAAGGAAAGATCATTTTGAGAGGTACTAATGTTTGCCTGCCAAGTGGACAAGTAGTCTACTATACCACTGGAAAGATTGTCAAAAGATGCAAGTGGACCAAGCAATTAGGGACACAAAACAAAGCAATCTTTTGAGAGAAGTATTGTCAGAAGAAGACTTAGCCAGTACTCCGCTAGAAGAGCTTGAGGCCTATGTGGTGGCACTGAAAGAGAGAAAGAGGATGACAAGTCTTATACAACAGTTAAGACTTGGAGATTATAATGAGGAAGATGAGCAGGAACTTCAAGCAGTTAATGCAGTCCAAACAAGGGCTCAACGTGCTAGAAATTCTAACTTGGAAAATGTCTCAGGGCCGGGTTCTAAAAAGTCCAATGAAGGGATTACAGTAAATCCGGAGGACAGAAATGAACCTGTGTCAAAAGCAGACAGAAGTGTTAGTTGGAGAGCTAGAAGAGAAGATGCTGAAAATAATAAAAAATCTGAAAACATAAAAAGTTCGGATAAAAATCAAGAAAATGTTAAAATTTCTAAGAACATTTCTAATTCCTCTCCTATTTATTCTCCAGTTTCCCAATCTTGTTCTGATACTATTTATGACTCAAAATCTCCCCACTCAGTTTCTCATTCTCATTCTACCAATAACTCTGTTTCTAATTCTGTACCATTACCATTAAATCAAAAGAAACAAGTTCATTGGGACAGTTCATCTGATACCAGTGCTAAAGTTTCAAAGAGTGTAGTGCCGGAGGTTCCCTATATTGATGTGCCAGATGTTACTTATTCTCCAACTGCTGAAGAGAGGCAGAAGGATAAGTCAGTAGAGCACAGAGGTGTAAAGTGGAAGATGAAAGTTAAAGATCCTACTAAGGATCCAGATAAAGTTGAAGTTGATGACAGTACGGTGGACAACAGTAAAGTGGTGGAGTCTGAAATTCTTTGAAGGGAAAAATAACTTCGAGGATTAAACTTGATCCAAAAAGCTTTAAAACTTCATTTGAAAATTCAGTCTTGGACTCAGTGTTACCTTTCTTGCCTGGTAAGGAAGAAGTTACTCTGTTTCCTACCAATCCTATGTCCATAGAAGAGTTGAGTACAGAGATTGATGTGTTTCTGCTATCAGAAGAAGACAAAGTTGCAAAGTTGCCTAGAGGTGCAATTATTGTCAGTGACCCAGTGTTGCAGTACTATGAAAGTTTAGCTCCGGGTGAAGAACCTAAGCAGATTTTTGTAGCCAAGGCTTCAGAGTCTCTGAGATGTATTTATCCTTTAATAAATGGCAGTCTCAAAGTTGAGTCTTTGTATGATACAGGATCACAGATTGTTTCAATCTCTGAAGAGAAAGCAATGGAGGCAGGTTTAAGTTGGGATCCAGACATTGTGATCTATATGCAGTCAGCAAATAAGGGTGTGGAAAAGTCCTTAGGATTGGCTCGAAATGTAGCCTTTCTATTTGGAGACATTGTCTTGTATATGCAAGTACATGTTATTAGAAATCCCGCCTATGACTTGCTTTTGGGAAGTCCATTTGACACACTTACAGAAAGTTGTGTCAGGACAACCAAGGATGGAAATAAAACTATTACCATTCATGATCCCAATACTCACCAGAGAGCTGTAGTACCTACTTATGCCAGAGGAAGAGGTCCAAAGATTTTAGAAAAGAAGACAGAACAGAAAAGAAAGGAAGACGAGGATTTTTAGTTAACCTCAATGAGTTGGTTGGTGAACAAGGAGAGGTTGCAGTGTTATTAGACTTAGATGAAAGAGCTGTACCAAGCTTTAAAACAGCTGGATATGTGCTTCCACATACTAAGTTGAAATTTGAGAAAGAAGAGATGAAAAATATTTATTTGTCCGCAGTGTTGAGATCAGGTGAAATGGAAGAAGAGAGTGATAGCAAAGATATTCTAAGTTCATATTGTGCAAGGTATATGGTTCACCTTCAAAAGAGGCAGAACTGTATGCTACTACAGTACAATGTGTCTGGAGAAAAATGCTACAGTAGAGTCTCTTCAGAAGAAGTCAGAGCAGAGTATTAGTGCATGGTCAAACAATATGTTGATGCAGTTGGATCAACTTGATCATAAAAAGGATCACTATACTCCACTCGGAGTTTTTGCTGGAAAGAAGTATAAGCCAGTTGCTTTAAAGACAAAACCTATAATTGGGGAATTGCCTGCAAAGTATAGAATTGAGAGGCATATTACTGGTGATCCATTAGCTGATATGCCTAAGTTGAGCACAAACCCACCAGAGTTTGTTGCTACAGGAAGATATACACAAGAGAGGAAAGAGATCATTGATCAAGTGCACTCTGAAAATTTCTTGTGGCAAGAAGAAAAGAAGTTGATGCATCATTTTATGATGGAACATGAAGATGCTTTTGCTTGGTGTGATGAAGAAAGAGGAAGATTCAAAGAGGAATTCTTTCCACCAGTAGAGATGCAGGTAGTACCTCATACTCCATGGGTTGAAAAAGAATATTCCAATCCCACCAGGAATCTTTGAAGAAGTCTGTAAGATACTTAAGAAAAAGATTGAGGCTGGAGTTTATGAACCCTCTAATGCATCTTATAGAAGCAGATGGTTCTGTGTATTAAAGAAAGATGGAAAGAGTTTGAGGCTTGTGCATAGTTTGGAACCACTTAATGCAGTGACTATACAGCATTCAGGTGTACCTCCAGCTACAGAAGAGTTAGCAGAAAGATTTAGTGGAAGATCCTGTGGTGCAACATTTGATATGTATGTGGGCTATGACAATAGAGATCTTGCAAAGGTTTCTAGAGACCCTACAACATTTCAAACACCTTTTGGACCTTTGAGATTAGTAAAGTTACCTATGGGTTGGACTAACTCAGTACCAATCTTTCATGATGATGTGAATTATGTTGAGAGAGATGAGATCCCGCAGTGGACTCAGCCATATATTGATGATGTACCAGTCAGAGGACCTGAGACCAGATATGAGTTGCCAGGAGGTAGTTATGAAACTATTCCCGAAAACTCAGGAATCAGAAGATTTGTCTGGAGCATTTTCAAAATATAAACAGAATTGTACAGAGAATGAAGTATGCAGGAGGAACCTTTTCAGGTTTAAAAGCAGTATTGTGTGCATCAGAATTCACAGTAGTTGGACATTTGTGTACATATGAAGGTCGGAAAGTTGGCAAAGACAGAGCTTCAGTTATTACTAACTGGCCTGCTTGCAAAGATTTGACAGAAGTTAGAGGATTCTTAGGAACAGCCGGACTAGTCAGAATGTTTATTAAGGATTATGCTGAAATAGCAGGACCTTTGCAAAAGTTGACTAAAAAGGATGTTTCATTTGAATGGGGGAAGGAACAACAGAAGCAATGGACGAGATTAAAGAGGCAGTAAAGAACAGTGGTGCTATTAGACCTTTGAGATACAAAAGTAATGAAGAAGTCATACTTAGTGTGGACACTTCATATATTGCAGTGGGCTTTTACATCTTCCAAAGAGATGCAGAAAATCCAAAGAAGGTCTATTATGCAAAGATTTGGTTCAATCACTTTGAATGACAGAGAAGCCAAGTACTCCCAACCTAAGAGAGAACTTTATGGACTTTTTAGAGCTTTGAAAGCTAGTCATTATTGGTTGTTCGGAGTTAGAAATTTGAAAGTTGAGACAGATGCAAAGTATATCAAAGGCATGCTTCAGCATCCAGATATGATGCCAAATGCTACTATAAATAGGTGGATTGAGTCTATACTCATGTTCCACTTCAAGTTAGAGCATATTCCTGGCCATCTTATTGGATCTGATGGTTTGTCTAGAAGAAGAAGAAATAAAGGAGATGAAGTGTATGAGACACCAGAGGAAGGTATCCCAGATGAGCCTTATGCAATCAAGGACTTTATGGATAAAATTGATACTCGAGGTGGCTTCATGCAAGTAATAGAAGAGGAGATTCCTTATTGGAATACTTTGAGTGGAGAAATAGCTGAGACAGAAAATTGTTTTGTTGAAGAGCTGAGGACAGTAGTAGAGCAAGAAAAGGCATTGAGAAAGTCTGTTGGATATCAACAAATGTTAAACAGCAGTATTGATTCATTACCTTATCCTGCTGAAGCTCCGAAGAAGATTGAGGACTCAGAGTATGATGAGAGACATAGATCTAAAAATGCCATAAATACTGATAGGACCATTGAAGAAATCCGAATTTGGTTATCAGACACAAGTCAGAGACCAAAGGGTTATTCAAATGATACTCGGTTTAAAAATTTTATGCGCATTGCTAGAAACTATTTCTTAAGAGATGGAAAGCTGTATAAGAGAAGTATAGATGGGAAGCACCTTCTTGTAGTCTCCAGAGAGAAAAGGACACACATGATGAAGGCTGCTCATGATAGTTTGGGACACAAAATGTTTTATGCTACTAAGTCTCTACTTGGTAAAAGATTTTGGTGGCCTGAGTTAGAAAAAGATGTATATGAGTATGTGAGGACTTGTCATATTTGTCAGAGCCGACAGAAGGTGAAAAGTAAAATTCCACCAACTGTAACACGGACTCCTTCAATATTTCAGATCATGCACATGGATACCATGATGATGTCACCATCTAATGGATGTAAATATTTAGTCCATGGAAGATGTGCATTGACAAGTTGGATGGAAGGAAGGCCTTTGCGCAAAGAAACAGGTAGAACTATTGGACAGTGGCTGTGGGAAGAGATTATCTGCCGGTGGGGGAGTCTTACAGAAATTGTTACAGACAATGGTTCAACCTTTGTAGCTGCAATGGAATGGCTGAAAGAAAAGTATGGTATTGGGAACATAAGAATCTCACCTTACAATTCTCAAGCAGAGCTCATTATGATGTAAGAACAAGTTTGCTTAAAGCAGCTGTTGGAGAAGAGAACAAGTGGTTCTTTGTCTTTCCATTAGTAATGTGGGCAGACCGCTGTACCATCAGAAAGAGACTTGGTTGTTCACCATATTTTGCAGTGACTGGTGCTCACCCAGTATTACCTTTTGATATTATTGAAGCTACTTGTTAGTGGAATGGCCAGATAGAATAGTATCAACTGAGGAACTCATTGGACTTAGAGCACTTGCACTTGCTAAACATGCAGAACATGTAGTGGAGTTAAGAGAACAAGTCTCTCTGGAGAAAAGACAGAGAGCACTTAGATTTGAAAGAGAGCATCTAGCAACAATTAAAGACTATAACTTCAAACCTGGAGATTTAGTCCTTGCTAGAAACACAAGAGTTGAGAAGTCTGTTGGCAGTAAAGGGAAACCTCGCTATTTGGGTCCTATGATTGTAATCAGAAGAACCAAAAGGCGGAAGTTATATACTTGCTGAAATGGATGGATCAGTATTCCAGAAAAAGTTGGAGCATTCAGAGTTATACCGTACTTTGCGAGAAAAAGAATCAGTTACCTGAAAATATTCATGAACTAATTCAATTGTCCAAAGAAGGTTTACTCAAGTTAGAAAATTCAGTAGAGGAGGAAGAAGATTTCCTAAGTCAGAATGATCATGCACAAGCTGATATTTCCGGTACTATAAAGGCAAATCGGTCTGTGTATGATGAAATACTTGGAAAGAACGGCGAGAGTTGGACTATGGATAAAATTGTAGCAAGCAGTTTTAAAGTGTGGGGAGAGAGAAGAAGACGGCTCTCTAACAAAAAGATTTATAAGTTGAAGAAAAGTCAGAGAGATATTGTAAAAATGTCTAAGTAAAATTACTTGGCCTTTACAGTATGAAGTTCTTTCATGAGGCGGCGGAGCTCTTGCTCATGAAGTTTTGAGATTGGAGAAGTATCCAATATCATAAGAAATACCCGCAATAGTAGCCTGGAGTTTACCAATACGTTCATGCAGGGCTTGAGAGGACTGCATCCAGGGTGGTCTCAGGATTATTGATGAAGAGTTGGCTTCTTTGTTCAGCTGAACAGCAGCAGGGTGTTGATTCCCTCTGCAGTAGCTGTAAAATTGAAGTTAGAAATGAGAAAAGCGGAATTCAAAATAATGGACTTACCAGCTACAACAAAGGCAGAGTCAGGCTGAGAATAGGTGAAGCTAGTCTTGCCTTTGGGATCCAAAAAGTTGTTGGCCACATTAAGAGCTTCACAAAGTTCGGGGCAGAGTCGGCCTGAGTCTGGTCTGAAGTAGAAGTCTTGGTGAAGAGGAGAGCCTTCTTGTACAGTGGAGACGAAGTTAACATGAAAGGGACTTGGCATAAGGCAAGAACCTTACAGAAGGGCGATTAGGTTCACTATGCTTCTATAAAATAAAGAAGTTAATGAAGGATGCTAAAAGATGAAAGTGGAACATACCTTGGCAGTAGTAGCAACGGACTTCAGACTCAGTGGAAGAAGTGTCCTGCAGGAGGAAAAGCGGCGAGTTAGTGAGGAAGAAAAGGAAGATAATACAAGTCTTACTATGTCCATAGTAGAGTCTGGTACAGCCAAGAAGTGGTGGGCTGAGTTTCTTGAATCTCATCTTCCAAATCAATGAGCATGGCCCAGAAGCGGAAGCAGTGGCTTCAGCCAAGGGACCCATTGGCTCATCATTGGCAAGGTCCTTGTCAGGAACAGCAGGAGACCTAGTTTTTTAAGAACAGAGTTGGAAGAGGTTGAAGAAGGGAAGCTGGCGCTTTTGCCAATAGTACTAGGAATTTCTACCACAGAAACAAGTTTCTTGATAGAAGGAGTTGAGGTCTAGAAGCAGAGAAAGAACTTAGAAATAAGATGAGGAGT